>JAFBJR010000940.1:7042318-7326162 GCA_016785285.1 Brachirus orientalis | reverse complement strand
GGGGTGGAGGGCATCCTGAACAGGTCGGCAGTCACTCTCACTCTCATACCTCTGCTGGAATACCCAGAGAAAAGAAACATTCACACAGGGAGAACATGTAAACTCCACACAGTAAGGCCCTCGGCCAAACAGGTGAGACTGAACATTTACTTTTGCATCAACAACCACATCAATAAGATATACAAAATCATAGACCACGTTACACAAAAATAAATACAACAAAATAAATTGATTAATTGATTGAATTAAATGAGAGAGAGCAAGAGAGAGAGAGAGTGCTTGCTCTGCTGATGTTGATGGAGAACCTTCCTAAATGCAAATTACGGCACTCCGCAGCTTTCTGCTTGATGTCTTTTGTTCTATATATAACTGTTCCATGGTAACAATAATTAATTTTACTTGATTAAAAAAAAGTTGCCATCTCTCACTCCTCTCATCCTGCTCCCAGTCCTGCACTGCAGTGAGGCCTGAGGGCTAAGTGTGCTCATGATCAATTCTCTCTGTAACCTTATAAAACTCTTGACAAGATTCAGTCCAGTAATCCATCTGTCTTCCAAACACACACACACACACACACACACGCACACACACACACACCTGCCTGCAGCCTGGGAACACTCAGCATCTCATCTCACTGCTGTGCAACCCTTTTTCTCCCCACACGCGGTGACATTTTCACATGTCACAGCAGGAAAAGCACAGGTGTTAATAATAAAAATGATTCAAGAATGAATCTCTTTTTTTAGCTCTCTTTTTTTCAATTTCTTACTTAGGCTAGTGAACTGACAAAAGTAATCGTAAATTGCACCCTCACATGTCAAAATGCTGTGAAAAAGACCTTACCTCTGTGGTAAGGCCAAGGGGCTTCCAGGTGTTTCCAGCTGATGTTTAGTGTCTCCCAAAATTCTTGTCCCCTTAGCTTTTTACTCTGAACGTATTTTCTACCACAACTCTCTGCATAGATATATCATTTATTTTGTTTGATGCATGGATCTCTCCAGACTGTCCTCCTTTCTCTCATTATTTAAAGTTTTGTTTGTTTGGTTGGTGGTCAGTAAAAAAAATGATTTGCACATAAGTAACATTTGAAGTACAGTGCCTGTACCTCACATTGTTGTGTACTACGCCGCTTCTCAAGTAAAGACCTTTTTGAACTTTGTATCTACAGTATGTCAGAGTCTGCATTTTATCAGTCTCTGATAGGTGCTGCTGGGACTCCAGTTGCTATTGGCTGTGTGATAGATTTGTGTTTTAAGATCATGTTTAAAATTTCCCTCCATTCGTCATTTCCTTTGGTTCACAATTATACAATCAATTCTTAGTTTTGTGTTGTTCTATGCAAAAATATTACATTTCATTTGAAGTATTTCCCCAATTTGCACTGAATACCCTTAATGACAAAGCAAAAACTACAATTTAAAACATTTTTGAAAAAACTTTTGCTTGTTTTGAAAGAAAAAGAACACTTAGATAAGAATTGACATTATCTTATGAATCTCTGTTGTGGTTATACCTTAAATGGAGTTGACCTGTGATAGTTTATATTCAGTTAATTGGACGCAATATTGAAAAGACAGCTTTTCTCTCTGTCGCAATCAGAGTAAATGTGCAATGACCACAAACAAAAAAAATGGTGGTCACTCATGCTAAGCTCCATGTGTGGATGTGGGAGAACACTGGGATCCACTGGCAGAGTGAAAATATGGGCCCAGCTGCCCTCTGGTCAACAGACCCGACCGGGGGTCAGAGCATATAAAACTTTGCAGCATACCTGAAACAAAGAAACCATATTAACTATTTAAAATAAACACATTTTAGTTTTATTAAGGTACATTTTATTCTGGACATTACCTGTCCTTCAAATCAGATTTTCTGTTGAAAATTACTTGCTCATACATAGAATTTCCATTAGCCAGAGCTGAATGGGGAAAACCTCACCAAGTAGAAGATCCTCAGCAATTAGCATTAACATAAATATATGTCCAAAGCACAGTTCCAAAACAGTTGGGATGCTGTGTAAAATGTAAATTATTTCTTTTTTGAGATATGTTTCTGCCATCAAATTCAAAATGAGCTAAATGAGCTAAATTTTTTTCATGAAATTGATAAATTTCTCAGTTTCTGATCATGTCATTTATGTTCTATGAGGAATGAAATAGGAGTTTCAAAGTTTCAGATTTTCAAATTACTGCATTCTGTTTTTATTTACATTTTACACAGCGTCCCAACTTTTTTTGGAACTGGGGTTGTCCCTTAATGAGCTATTTTCAATACTAAAAATGCACCAAGTGTATTAGTACTATAGCGTATCATAAATGCTGCTAAAGATGTGATGAAATTAATTTAAGTGTACTTTACATGGCTTTAGAATGTAATACACTTAAAACGCAAAAAAAGTGCTGGAGCTTGAGTGAATCCACAAGTCATTTATAACACTGGTTGAAGGTTAACTAAAGGGTCCAAAATCATCATCAAGTATGTAAAAGTTTTCATGTAACACAGTCCATGTCTTTTGCCAGTGACCCACTGGGCATCTACAAGGGTGGAGAATGAGGAAAAAAAAAAAAGAATTGTACTGGGCTCCAGATGGGAAAAAAAGGTCACAAAAGCAGAAAACAAAAAGAACAAAAGTAGAGAATGTGAGAAATCACAAAACCTGTGTCAATTAAGTCTATCTCATAAGACGACTCCCGACTCCTGCTGTCTAATACTGTTATATTTGAATTACATTAATAATAATAAACAAGCTTTGTCAGCATGACAGTAAAGTCTCAGTCGACATTTTCCGATGTCAGCAGTTGAGGAAACATCCAGTGAGGCTGCATCTCATACTTTAATGATATATGAGCTTTTTACCTGCTCCGTTTCTCTGTCTGGTTTTGCTCCAGAGAGCTGTCTCTCACTGTCTCAAGTGTGCCATGCCCATTTGTTCCTTTATGGATTACCTGAAAACTCTTGATCAGATTTCTGTAGCACCGCTGTGTTGTTCAGTGGAACCTTGTTTTAGCTCAGTTTTACCTTTTTCGTGTCTCGGTTGACTGACACTCACACATGGTTTCATTGTATTCAATCATTATCTTCTTTAGGGCGGCGTTCTGCCTAGTCTCTTTTGTTTCTCGTCTTGTAATTTGTTATTTTGACTTTGAAGCCTCATTTTTAGCTTCCCCCATTCTTATCTCTTAGACTCTGCAACATCTGTCAGTTTCCTTTTATATGCAGTGAAAACTGTATAAATCATGGCTCTAAGACTACATTCAGACTCAAGAGGCCACAAACCTGGTTTATTTTTTGACTCACTTACAACCCAATACTATTTCTTTCCTCCATGATAGTGAAGCACACCTAAAATTGTAGCTGACCTTTTTTTATTTCTGATTTCCAACACAGTTTCGATTTGGTTCACACGAAAGTGAACCAAATCGAAACTGATTTGAGCCTGCAGTCTGAACACAGCTCAAGTATTTTGTTTTGTCCAGGAATTGAGAATTTATGTTACTCCCTGTAGCTCCCGAGACATATAGTACTTAAGTGTTGTAACATAACTTAATACAAACAGACTGTCAGCATTTTCTACCAGTTTCAGTTCACACACACATACACAAAACAACCAAAAAAAACTTTGTGGCAAGAGTTTCAGTCTTCCTTCCATTTAATGACCAGGCAGCTCCCACAGAGTTTTGTTATGCTGCTTTGAGAAATGTCTTTCTAGTATTTTATTTATTTATTTAATGTTTGTGTGTGTGTTGTTTCCCTCCTTTTTATTGTATTCCTCCACAAAGTATTGATTTCTCCACTGAAATAAAAGAGTGTTGGAAATGGGTATGAGCCAGTCACTCTGGGAATTGGCACTGAGGTAGATCTGCTTTTCTCCTTGTGTGACCTTCTTATTTATGCCAAATGGTGAACAAGTGGATAGGCATGTATTACTGCCAATTATCAGTTATGACTTATGAACTTAATTTATTCTTTTATTTTAATTTGCACAATTTCATTTCAGGTGCTTCTTCAGATAAGAGTAACTGACCATGGCCAGTAGGAGGATAGTGTTTGTCATCATTGGTCATTAAAGCGTGTTCACTCTTCCTGGAGGAGCTCCTCGTCTTTGGGTGTCCTGGCTTTCTGGTGTGATTTCCTTGGGGTCCATTTTGTTATTCTCAGTGTCCATCTATTATCTGTTGGCCTAGCTAGATGCCCTGCCCATGTGTGCACTTGATTTATGGATCCATTCAATGATGTCTGTGACTGTTTATTGTCTGACCCAACTGCTTCTTGCATGATGCTCTCCACTTTGCGTCAGGCGACTGTAAGCCTTTCCGTCATGACATTATTTAATGCGCATATCTTGCATCCATGTCATCACTGGCAGAACTTTTTGATGGAACACCCTCGTTTTCATACTTATCTTCCAGCTTCTGATTACATTGTAAAAATTGCAAAGGCTGCCCAGCCAAGGCAATGTCTCCTCTTTATCTCTGGTAGATCACTGTGGCATGTCACTGTCTCAGTGAGATATACAGTACATGATTGTTGACCCTTTCGAAGAGTTTACCTCTTACAATAACTGCAGACTGAAGTATGGTCATTGGATGTAACTTCGCCTTTGCAGAATATGACTGGCAATAGAGTAAAATAGGAATCTTCTAAATACCAGTTAGTGGGGAAACCAATCTGAAGTGCATTTCCCATAAACCCTGTTGATTCATGCCACATGGAGGATGCCGCTAATTGAACTGCCTCCTCCTCACACTGTACCTGGCAGCAATCCGTGTGTTTGTTTTGCATTTTGCTTAAGAGGATAAGCAGGTTGGAAGTGCTATTTTCCCCAAACACACAGTAAAATGGCATGAAGCGGCTGCCAGTCCTCTTGTCACTGGTCTCGTCTGATTGCTGTAATTTTAATAATGTCCCGAAATGAATGCGAAGATGATTGATGCTGAATGCAGGTGCACACATTTAAGGTAGTCAGTTAGTCAGTCAATTAGCCAGTCAATTAACCATTCAGTCAAGTAGTTTGTATGACATTTATGTTCATTTTTTTTTTTTTTTTTTTATTAAAGGCCTTCTTTCCTGCCTTCCAAAAAAAAAAAAGCAAAAGCAGTGCGTGTAGTAATGACTCAGCGATGTCCGTCTGCTAAACAAAGGCGTTATAATTGGCCTTAGACTGGAGATTCAGAGATTCGGTCAGTGCAGGATCGAGCAGGTGTTGCACAGGAGTCACAGTTGCCTTTCTTCATTTAATGAAAATGTATCAATATCGTTAACTTGTGTGTAAATTATTCTCCTCAGTGCCGACAGTATAGCGTAAACAAACATTGGATTTAAATTTAGGTAAAAATCCAAAGCACTTTCTTTGAAACCATTAAAATGTCTTCACCATGCCATTTTGTCAAAGGAATTAATTGGCCTCTGGGAAGTGGCATCTGGGCATAGCCAGATTTTGTGACCACCAGTAATTTTTTGGACTGATCTTCATGTTACGACCAGGCCTAGGTATGGTCCCTGTGGGTTGTCCAGGATCTGACCTGAATGGTCCTGGTGAGATATTTGACTGTGGCAGTATGAATTATGACTTTTGTGTGGGATGGGGCCTCTCCACAGATCAGTGGATCGTGTGGTAGAGTTGACCTTCCAGTTAAGCTTGTTTGTTGCATTTCAGTAACTTGTTTGTGGTTCATGACCATTTTGTGCTGTGTCAGTGGCAGTTCACTTTTGGGTTTTGTGTGTTGCTGTGGTGGCAACTTTTGGTTTGACCCATTTGGTTCATTTCGTTGGACATTTTTGTCACTGTTTTGTGTTGAAACAGACTTGAGTTTGTCTTTTGTGATGTTTTCACCTCATGGTGCCAGCCATTTTGTTACTTTATGGGTGTAGTACTCACTAATTTAACTGATAGTGTAAGTTCTGTGTCACGATTATAAAATAATCACCTTAACTAAGGTAAGGACCGAGAACGGAGACTGAATAAAAAGGAATAACAGAGTCTTTTTAATGAAAACAAAACCAAAAATAGAACCAGTCCATATTTAACAAAAAGAGCTGAGTCTGGCCGGCTGGTGAGGCGGAGCTCAGGAATCAGGGAAGACTAGAAAAAAGGAAACAAAAATGATGATTAGGAGTAAGCCAAAGAAATCAAAGAAACTAACACTGAACGCAGTACGAGTACTCGAGGCAGAGTGACGTGACGTGGTTACCCGACCGAACAGAGAAGACGCGCTGACGAGGAGGAAGAGGAAATCCGGGTTTAAATAAGGCAGGCACTGATTGGGGATGAGGAGCAGCTGTGCTGATTGGAGTCCCGCCTACCCTGTCACCCAGACTCCTGGAACAAAGCAGAGCAGTACTCCCAGGAAGTAACAAAAGGGGGCATTAAAAATAAAATAGGAAGTAAAAGTGAAAAACACAAGAGCAACCCAGACCAGACATGACATTCTGCTTAGTCTAGTTCAGATCTTAGATATCCTGTAGCTTGTTTATAGTTGTAACATGAAGATGCAGCTTTAGCGTTTTGGTCGTATCAAACATTTCTTTAGAGGGAGGTGTTATGGCCCCAGGGTCGTGGCT
Organism: Brachirus orientalis; assembly: GCA_016785285.1. Lineage (NCBI taxonomy): Eukaryota > Metazoa > Chordata > Actinopteri > Pleuronectiformes > Soleidae > Brachirus > Brachirus orientalis. The sequence goes on along the minus strand of JAFBJR010000940.1, from coordinate 7,319,601 downwards.
TCCTTGTGAGTGAGTGTGAGATGGTTTGCAAGTGTACATGTTTGATGAAATACACACCTGTGTGAGTGTGTGAATATTTAGGTGGCTCCTGAGAGCTGATTGTCCTGCACAGGAGGTTCCAGTATAAGAGGCCTTGTTATCCCAGCTGCAGTGGACTTCCCTTGAACCATTCTCAGCCCGATTGCCAGCAGACATTTTGTACTTGGTTTTAATAAACATTTAATAAAATGGTTCCTTTAATGTGTTTCTTGGGAGTTGGAATAGGGAGTCTCCACACTCTTGTTGCGATCAGGTTTTCCCCTCGGCCTGGTCGTAACATTCATTATGCGTGCAGTAGGCGGGATCACGAGAAAAACAGTTGACTGATGTTGTCTCTTTCAGGACATCAGAATATGAAAGTTTTGGAAAGTGACTATTTTGTCCTTGAGCTTCTCTCACTAAACAAGCGACACATGATTTCAGACAAAAGAGAAAAGATACTGACATGCATTTTATTGCATGTAAGTGTCTGGGCAGTTGTTATATACTGTATATAATAAAGTAGCCATCTTTCCACCAAAGGGACCTGTATACAAAGAAGTTCAGTGGAACAGTCATCACTTTCTCCAACCACAGTCCAACTTTCCCTGAGCTGAAAAAAGGAATCTAGAAGGAGTGAAAAAGTCTAAAAAAAAAAAGTTTTTCTTTAGTTTCATGAATTATATTATGCAGAAAGGTTATTATGGAATCACTGAACAACAATTCCTCCTGAAACATGATTGGTCACATTAAAAATGGAAACCTGAAATGTTTTTCCTGACATGCATTATCTGTTCATAGTGATTAATTTAAGTATAAATGAAAGCATAATTTTTGCGTCCATTTTAACTCGTGCAGCTTTCTGCAATATCCAGTTGGACAATCTCCACTTGATATGCAGCATCTGCTTACTGGCCTACACCTTATTCACACACACACACACACACACACGCGCACACACACACACACACATACACACCTCTAGCACCGTACCATAATTCATAATGAGAAAAAGATTAAATTGGAGTTATGAGGAAGGCTGTGTTTCCAACCAGGGGTGTCTCTTAAAAATACATCAAAGCTCATTAAACTGTACTTAATGGCTTTCAAAGAATCTTGCCCCATTGCCATTTTGGTCACGTCTTAGTAAAAGTAGTCATTTTAGACAGAAAGTAAGTAATGACCATAGCTGGGCACACAAAGTTACACACACCCATATGCTCTCATATGTTCCCACACCACGCCTGTGCCATTTCACTGGGAATATCATACCATATCTCATCCATGGTTTGACTAAATTTGGCCACAGATATGATTCACAGGAAACAGCAATAAGTTATGATTTAAAAATGATGGAGAACCTCATTCCACAGTTAGGCCAGAGATTGTTTCCAACATCTGAAAAGACTGGCTGGATGTACATCTGCTGATGTTCCCGACATATGTGAGTGCTCTCCGAAGCCAAGGCATGCACAGACTGTTGGCTGAAAACTTTGATCAGAGTAGTCAACTTTTAATGATTTAAACAAGAATCGCATCACTTCACACTGGTGGCCACAGAAATTCACACATATTCCATTTCCATTCTCCTACCTTATTTAGCAGAGTATAAAATAGCTTTGTATGTTTCAAAATCTATTCAAAATAAGTACATTGAGGCCAACACTAACTTGAGGTGGTCAGTGGTCCCATTGAACAGAACTATAATTATCTGCTCCTCCATCTGGTCATGTGGCCTTCAGTGCCAGGAGTGAATTTCCTGCTGTCTGCTGTCTGCATGGCCAAACACAGCTAAGCTTCTCAAATGAGGTCAAAGGAACAGGCTTGGCACAGCTTAAGATACAGCTTGGACGCTGTAGTTTTCAGCAGCATCCATTTTGGCCACATAGCTCCAGTCCCATAGCTTCTCCTTTAATGTATCATAATTTGTTGTGATTAGATTTATTTTTATTTTGCACATTTTATTCCCCAGTTTGTGCTCACTGCACGTTCCTTATGCTCTTCAGCGCAGAAACTGTGTGTGCTTCATTGGTAACAATTCTGTTCATGGGTGAAAGGTGTAGACATCATAGGACTTTTCCACTCACAAGTGTGTAGAAGAACAGGGAAAAAATGTCATTTCTTAATGGCTGCATTTACACTGCATGGTGAAAGTGACCCAAATCAGGTTTTTTCCTCCCACGTGGCACAAATCAGATATGACCCATGAAGGTGTTAGCAGGAAAAAAGGCAATAAATAAATCAAATATATGCCTTCTAAGCAGACAGATCAGGTATTTCCTCATCAACACAACTTGTGCCTCCTTAAAAATAAGACAGTAGTGAATGATATGATGATGTCAACACACGTACATTATCTATGATCACATATCAGAATCGGGCATCGAGACGTGCACATTAAATGCAACCTAAGTTTGTGTAGGAAGCATCTGTGTCAGACACAAATTGCAAATTTGGGCTGGTTTGTCAGTCTGAGGTGCTAAGGAAACATGCAAGTGTTGAATAATGGCCTTTGTTTAGCAAGGCCCTTAACTGAAAAATGGTTTATGGGAAAATATTCACTCTAAGAATAAAAACCAAATTATTTTTGAGGCAATCATGTACCTTGAACAACAGGGATCAGAACTTTTCAAACATTATTTTTTTTCTTTTCCAACTTCCAGTCTTTTTACTCAACTGACGTCTCTTAAACCATTGTATCACACTTTACACTTGCCTCTTTTTACATATGCAACAGCATTTCCTGATACCTGTGTAATGCTTGGACAACACTGGATGCCTATGCAGGATGTCATAGACGTTGAATTGCTGTATTGAGAGCTGCCACTGTGCCAGCTCTGATTTACATAGGCACTTCAAAAATGGCTGTGAATAAAACAGAAATTTGAATATGCCTGTATACTCAACTTATTGCCTGGATTGTAATGACTTGGACTCAAGGCTGCATTATTTCCCAAAAAAGCAAATACACACAATTAACTATACATTGAAAGATCATTTTCAATTTTGCTGTGAACCACTCACAGCAAAATCCCAACTCGGCAGAAGAGCAGTTTTACTGTTATTGTTGTCACAATATTTTACATTTCAGTGATATGGACCCTGTTTGTAAGTCCTTCAATCCAAATGTTTTGGAACACGTTTCTCATGACTGCACTCAAATATCCTTGATTACAATAGCTAATTTTTTTTTTTTATATAGAACAGTGTTACTTTAGCTAACACTGTGAATAAATTAAATAAATAATAAACAGGAAATTGCTCTAAAATGAAAAGGCTAGGAGAACCTAACTACAGCTGCACACAAGAAATGCCATTATGACAAATAATTTGTTTTTCTGTTGTTTTTTTTTCCTTTGTCATTTAATGTTTAAATTAAATCCCAAGCACATAAAACAAGACATTCTACTGTTGTCAGGCAGTGATAAGTAGACCTGTCAACACTAAATGCATCACACTGCCATTAGTTTTCATGTGGTTTCTTTTGTGCTGTTCAGATGGAGATGTCTTGTCATCCTCCCTTGATTAGTGTTCATTTGGTTGTTTTAAATCTCTCACACATCTAAATTTAACTGCACTTTTAGTTCAATAATTTTGCTTTTATTCATCAGGATGTGAGTAGGCGTGCAGGTGGGGAGGCTTTTACTTGACCTTTAACTGAAAATCAAAGTTTGACTCTGAGCAGTCTAATAAATACAAACCTTGCCTCTGAATTGTTTGTCTGGTCGGATTTAAAGTATCGGTGAAGGCTCGGCTCATCGTGTACACGTGCAGCCTGCAGCTGCTCCAATCCCACTACACGCCTGTCTGTGCCCAGACACTCTCAACTCTTTGAATTGATATTGCAGGCTTGTATCGCATTGATTTCACTTGGTACACACGAGTATTATTTCAGCTGTTTTAATCACAAATCACTGTAGCTCTGTAATAGTCACACTGTTTAAACGCTAGAGCCGCCTGGTGTCATGTTTCATCTCCGTCGTACACCCTGATGGAGCGCAACATCAAATTTGTAACATGGTGCTCATGTCGTTGCAGATCGGTGTGTGTGCTCCACATCACTACATGATGCAACTGGACGCATTCACGTGGTGAGTGAGATTTTTTCGCTTTTTACTTCAGGAACTGATGCTTTAGTTTAATTGTGTCGTGTTTAATGTGTTGTGTGTAGAAGAAGTGAGGGCCGGATTGAAACTCTTTTTTTTTCTTTTTTTTTCTTTTTTTTTGAAGTCTGACAGAATCCGCATAAAACAAAGGACAAACACCCGTCAGAACAAATGTGACGTCAATGCAACATCATTTGCACTTTGCAGGAGCTCCAGTTTAGTTGCATTCTCCGTTTCATACAGACTGTGTGTTAGGTTTGGGCACATGAACCAACCAGGCTGCAGCACTAACGTATGCAAACTGTCAAAAATAATACAGGCTGAGTGACAGCAGAATTGTGTATCGAGTTAGTTCACTTCCTGACTAAGCGATTGACATGCACTTGTTTTCTTGAAATTGCATGGTATTCCAGATTTTCTTTTTATTAGATGTATATGAGATACAACCATCAGTTGTGCATCAGACGCTACATGCAATGAAACAACCCTTTATACGACTTAAACACAGTTCAGGTAAAACAACTAAACATATTTTGGGTAATTATACTTTTTTTTTTTTTTTTTTTTTTTTAATAAATTTCACATGAACATCAACTTCATGATGATCATTGTTATGTCAGTGCAACCCATTTCTTTTGACGCAAACACACACACAAACAACTGCACAGGTTTATGTAGCTTTCCATTTTAAGGCCTCTACAATGATTCCATTCATTTTCAGCCTAATCAGCCTTTTCCCTAAAGAGTACCATAACCAATGAATGCCTAACCATAACCTTAACCTTACTACAATTCAAATCTTAGCCCTAAACTTTACCAGATCCTCAGAAATTAGGTTCTGCTTCATTAGGACCAGGTTTTGGTGTCCACGAGGATTACTGGTCATGTCAAGGTCAGTGACAGAAAAGGTCCTGAAGAGTTTACAAATACAAAAGCATACACACAGGTACACACACTGCTGAAACAAGGCAATCTCTCTCACTCACACATAAGTCAGTGTTGTTTTTTTCAGTCATTCGCTCAGCAGCACTGTTCAAACAATCAGTCTCCTTGTCCAAACATGCTAATCCACCTACTTCATCTTTATTCCCATGGACACTGGCTGCTGTTCACCACACCTCTCCAGGGCACACGCACACACACACTTGTGGACACACGTGCACATGCAGACATTAGTGTCAGTAGCATTAGTGAGCCTTTACACACACAAGGGCCCCTTTTTGCATATCCAAGTGTGGAGCAGATCAGATGAGCACGGAGGGGACTTTGCATGATGTGAGGAAACTGGGTGGATATTCTCGGTGGAAATGAAAATAAACAAGGCTGTTGGGAGACTGCTGAGAACTGTGGCTTTGTTCCGTGTGTTTTGAAGAAGGCATTGTAGTGAGAGCGCATCTTTTACATAAGATGATACTTTGGCAAATATGAGGACAAAAAAAATTTGCATTCATGTTTGCATCACTGATGTCACGCTGTGGTGCAGAACTCACTGTTACTATAGTATTTTGTGTGTGTGTTTGTGTACCTGGTATTCCTTATGTTGTGGGGACCTAAATCTGTTTACAGAGTCACTTTATGGGGACTTGTCTTCCTTATGGGGGACAAAAATAGTCCCCATAAGATAAATTACTACATTTTAAGGTGAAGACATGTTTTAAAGTTAGGCTGAGGTTAGAGTTAGGGTAAAGTTAGGGTCAGATTTAGGGCACTAGTAATTATGGTTAGGGTTAGTATAAGTCTCTGTGAAGTGAATGTAATTCAATGCAGTGTCCTCCGAAGCCATGGAAACCTGTGTGTGTGTGTGTGTGTCTGCTGCAGCCATGTGTTGTGCAAACTCTTATGCCTGAATATGTAGCTGATGTATTATATATCATCTGAAATGGTGTCAGAGGAGGCCATTAAGAGCCATTGGTTGTAAAAGGGACAGCTTTTATTTGATACTATGTTCAGTGAAAGTAATCAATAAATTTAATGCACCTTTCATATTGATTGCTTGTGCATGTTATATGTACTGTAGTCTATAAGGACGACATTCAGGAGACAAATGAGACCACTTATTTTCCATATAGGAAATACACTACAGTGTGCTGCAGCTCATTTCCTTACAGGAGATTTATTAACAAGAAAACTCATCACTGTCCAGATACATTTCCAAGTTTTTAATTTGTGAGTGGTAGACCACTATTTAGGTTACAAAAATAAATCTGTTTTGGAAATTTTATCAAATTAGTTTCTCCATTCTTGGCTCATATTCATTGAAGTCCCTTTTTATAGTATTAAACATTATTCAAATGTATCTTAGGTGCATGTACAGTGAGCACCACACTTCCCGTCATGCAGATTAGCGAACATGTGGTAAACATCAGCAGTGTAGATTCGATTAAACTTGATATTTTGACTTTCGGTGAACTTCATCCTTTAAAACTTCCCATTCCTTTAAAACATTAGTTGAGCAGCTGACATGAAGCAGTAGTCATTTTTTCATGGTAAAACATTTTAATAAGCAGTTAGTAAGACTCGACATGACTGGCGATGAATGACTGTCTTAAAAGTTCATGCAAATGAGACAAGGTGGCTTTTTAACTTTTGTCACTAGCTCCTTTTTTTAAGAAAATTCTAGACTCTTAAGTCTCCTACTTGTACTCTGCTGGTGACAAAGTTTGCTCCCCTAATGTCAACATGTTTAAAATGACAATAAAGGACTGATGAATGAATGAGCATTTAGACGTTTTTTTTTTTGTTTGTTTGTTTTTTTTTTTTAAAAAAGAAGCTTTATATGAAAATTTTCTTTGACTTCCATGTTTGCAGTTCAACATCTAGTAGATGTGTGAGTATAAATTATGGGACAAATGGAAAAAGTAAGTCTACCTTTGTATTTACATTCAGTTGCATTACACTCCTACTAGACAGGGAACAGTCTGCCATTACAAGTAGAAAGCACAGTGACCATCTGTGTTTACTTCAATGAAAGGAGACCTTCATTTAAAAGATGCCTCAATTACTAGATTCTAGTACACTGACTATGACATTTTATTAAGAAGTCCTATGTCTGTTTAAAATTGTAATGAACTGACTGTGTTTATTTCCAAATAAGTATGACATTCATGTCATATCATACTTTCGGCTGTCCTGAATTAGTATTCTCTGACAAAAACAATCTTTTTTCTCTAAGTCTCTGTCAGAGAAACTAAGCACTATGTTTAACTGTCACATTTAAATTTTGGGATTTTAATTTGAAACATCATGCGAGCAGTGTTCAGCCTGTGTTCACTGTTGGGGAAAAAAAAAAGATGAAACTGGAGGAATTCATTAGAGATTGAAAACAGTGTTTGTTGTTTAAAAAGAAAGTGAGGGGTAAGAAGAGAAACTTAAAGCAAAAGTGGTCTGCCATGTGTTGTATTAGTAGAATTACAGTTTTGCAGATGCTTGTTATGTTTTGACGTACATTATGACATCAGACTGCAGGTATTTCCTCTTCCCAGGGCTTTCTGGCTGTCGCTTTTTATTTGTGTTGGCTGTAGCTGTTACTTGACTTGTGGCCATATACCAGAATCAAAAATGAGGATTACTGACCGACTGGGATCTCTGCTTCCAACTATGATGCCGTGTACAGTAACACTCTGCCTGTAATACCCACACTGGAGGGTCGCAGGGTAAATCTCCGGGGCACACTGCTTCACATTATTCACATCTGCTGCTCCTGCTGCTGGAAAGAAAATGTATCCAGCAGACACCCATAGATTTATCTATAGCCTTCATGAATCCTTAATGGCATGTGATTGCGATGCAAAATTCTTCCAAGCAACACTGTGCATTCTTTCAGCGGAGGTTAGCTGTTAGAGCGCCTTTGTTTACAGTGATGGCTCTGTGTTTCTAACCCACTGTGGCAACTGAGCGACATCATGTAAGGCTTGTTGAAAGGAAGAGCCACGGGGCTCCTGAGAAAGACGGTGACATCACTTCTCATGTCACTTTCCACGAAGCAGCATGTGTACATGAGTAGTGTGCCATGTGGACGCAAGTGTGTGGATGTGAGCATGTAACAAAAGTGAGTCATCTGTACAGCGTAAGACTTCAGAGTACTGGGATTTGAAACACCTCATTGTGCATGATGCACAGATTCATGCACATCCACGTAGAAGTGAGGGAATTGGAATCATTGTACGGGGGAGGATTTTTGTGGCAGACTGTGATCTCTGAGCCTCTGCTGTGGGTGGTGACGCTTTGAGGCTACATTTCAGACCAGTGTGTGGGAGGGGCACAGGGCAAAGGATGGACTGAGGAGACTGGGGGGGGAAAGAGCGGTGTGTGATAGAAATAACACACTCTTCCTGTTCGCAATGCAACTGTGTGGGCTTCCGTCTTTGTCTCCCTCGACGCCGAGGAAACACCTTTGGTCAGACGTCAGCTGCCCCCCCACACACCTCTGAAGAAAAGGCTCTATCTGAAAGAGGAAATAAAAAAAAAGAAAATGTGGAAAGAAAATGGAATCATGAGTGAGTGAGGGAAAAGGAGCCAAGGAATGAAGGCAATATTTATCAATAAAGAACAGTGAGGTTCCTCACTGTGTGACCTTGTGGGTATAAAGTGATTTTGCTGTGGTTTGGTTTTCTGCAGTGCCTGCCACCTGAGAGAATCATTAAAGTGACTTTGCAGAAGGCTGGCAGCTCTCCCTGACACCCGCTGTATATCAACTACAGCAGTCTTATTAACATTAAAAGAAGGAGGGGAGCTTACCATGCACACTCCTCCATTGATCCTCTCAGGTGCAATTAAAATCTAATTGGCAAGGCAGGTTTTGATGGCATATTCCAAACGACGACCAAATGTGTAAAGTAGAAAATTATGAGGTGTTTAAAAAAGTTGTTCTTTAAATAGCCGTCAGCAGAAGGGGGTGTGTGATTTATTGTGTCTGTTTTGATGTTGATCATAAATAAATTAATAAATAAATGGGGGGGTTGCCGTCCCCTGAGTAACACTGTTGTAAACCTCAGTGAAAATGTGATGCCGCGATGCCCGACGGAGCAGAAGTGGACACACGTTTTGACACATTTCTTCCTCATTAGATGTCTTACACTGTCCCTGTGCCTTTGTCTCCTTTGTGTACAAATGGTAAAACCTAATAGAGTGGTACGCTGGGCTTGTCAGTCAAATCTTTTCTCTCCTGCACAGCATTACACACATAGGGCTGTTAACGTGGCTTCCTATTAAAAAGAAGGTACTCTTCTTCTCGAAAACAAAGGGAGGCAAGACCAGTCTCTGCTGTACAACTGTGAGGATGATACATCAGTTGTTGAAGACTTGTCTCACTGTAAAAAAAAAAAAAAAAACTGTGAAGGGTAAGCGGACAACATGTCATGTCTCTTTATCATTTCACGTTCAATCCAAAACCAAGCACAAATAAGCAGTCTCCCAAAATGTAAAATATCAACTGGACTTATGTCCTTAATAAGCTCTTTAATGAGCAGACGTATAATTGAACACATAAAGAATTTATATTAAAAGTCGTTTACATGAATTGTAAAAACAGAGTTTGATTAATCCCTGAGCCTCTGCCCTACGGACATTAATGAATTAAAAATGCAATTTATTTTCTTTCCAATTTTAATGGTTCTAATTTCAGCTCCTCACGTATATGGTCTTAATTCTCACTCCTTCAGTTTACAGCACACACTTTTGTCTCATTGATTTGTTTGTCTCATCCCAGAGGATAAAAGAGGAGGCTGTGCCCAAACTGTCTTAATGATTTGAGCTCCCTCAGAACGTAGGAGTCGCTGTCATTCAGAGTTGCATTTACATTCTCGCTCCACCATAGTAGCATGTGTCTGTCGGAAAGAAACAGGGACATTACGGCTTTATAATCTTCTTGGCTTGTCAGCGCTCTGATGGAGTCCATTCCTCCCTCTGACTATACATCTTAATTTAGAACGTCCTGTATCTCTTTGTTGCTGATCTCAGTGATGGATGTAATTTCCTGCACGTGCTTGCGTGTGTATACCTCAAGTGAACACTTTATTGTGAGGGTGATTCTTTTTTTTTTTTTTTTTTGACAGAGACCATTGGTTTATGGAAATGGAAATGTTGCTTCACAAATCTAAAAAGAAGAAAAAAACAGGCCATTAATATAGTCATTTATGGATGCAAACATTTGTGGTTGCACTGCGTTGGCAAGCATGTCGACACGTTGATGTGAATATTAATGTACATGTGTGATTAAAACCTCTGCAGACTGTGCTGCTGTCCCTCGTTTGTGTCATTCAGAAACTAATGGTGCATCCTTGTTAAGACTCAATTCTTGCCTGTAGGTATGATGACGTTCTACTTCACTGGATGGGGAAACAATCATGCATTAATGAAGCATTGGTAGTAACCAGTGTGCATTACCTGGGTCTGGTACCGTCATTTCTCTGGTACCTGAGCATTTTGTAATTCAAATTAAATTACCTATGCCAACATCATGTCTTGCTTGTAAATGAATTTGCTCCTGCCATTATTTGTAATTTACTAATTTCATTTTATTAGTGCAGTCATAATAATGGGTCACAATTGCCCTTTTAAACATGTTTAATTTATTTTGCATAAAACTAAATTCCATTACAGCATTACAACATTCTTCTTTCCTCAATTGTTGTGCTACCTTGCACATTATGTCTAGAAAATGTGGCAGTATGCGTAAATACATTTAGTTTGATTCCAAATGAGGCCACACAGTGATGTGGGGGTTAGGCCTGGTGCCTCAGCTGTACATTTCCACTTAATTCTGATTTCGCTGAGGCCTTTCTGTGCGAGTTTGCACTTTTGCCTGTGTATATGTGGGTTTTCTCCACAGTCCAAAGACATGCAGGTTGCCAACCCACTCACCAGCTACTTTAATCCACTCACCAGCTACTTTAATAGGTACACTCGACACCTTATACAGTGGCAGGAGCGACAACCATTGTCATCTTGTGCTTGTTGTGCATACTGAGATTGTAATGAGTGGTTATTTAAGGTACTGTTACTGATGTTTTTCTTAGTAGCAACAATTTAGAATCAGTCTCATTCGTTAACAAGGCATTTTCAACAAGACAGATGCCGCTCATTGGATATTTTTCAAACTGTTCCTTCCTTATAAACCCTAGAGATGGTTGTGTGTGAAATTCCCAGTACATCAACCGTTTCTTAAATTGTCAGACCAGCATATCTGGCACCAACCACCATTTACCTTATAAAACGTTTCTCCCCATCCTGTTGCTCAGTTCTTAACCTGAGTAGGTTGTATGGACCATGTCTAAAAGCATTAACCCATTGAGTTGCTAACATGTGATTGGCTGATTTAATATTTCATTTGAGCAGGTGTACCTAATAAAATGGCTGTTGAGAGTATGTTGCCATTGAGTAACTCTGCATACCACAAATACATGTGAGCTCATGTTTCTGAAACAAAGTTAGAGGTTACCTATTAATATACAGATATTCATATCAACAAGATTGTATTTTAAATTCTATACATTTTTTTACATACCGGCTATTTCAGATTTTTCTTTTTCTTCTTTTTTTTCTTTTATGGTGTTGCATCACGGTTAGTAACTTGTGTTAGGCATATGCAAAAAAGTATCTGGTTGGAGTATGGTTGATTGTAGACTGTTGACATGAATATGAGTGTAAATAGTTCTTTGTCTTTGTATGTTGGTTTATACAAGGCTGTTAACCTGTGGCTCCAGTATGGGTATTTCAAGTAATGCAGTGTTGTGTATAAATGGTATATATCAAAACAGTTTAAATGCTGATGAATTTAAAACAAATAACTGAATTTAAATGCTAAAACAGAAGAAGCATGAAGACGGAAATGTTTTAAAAAATTTGTTAGAAATATTCACTTTACAGAACAAACCCCACTGTACTCCCTTCAATAGTAAGTTCCCATTCGTCTTGCACAACTCTGTGGAGATGTTCATTTTTCACAGATGATTCTTTTCAGCTGCTCTTAGCTGCAGGGCTTTTTCCCCCTTTTGTTCTATTCTCTGCTTTAAAATACTTTTATATGAGTCAATTCAGAGGACACACTTTGCCAAGGTCATGGTTTTCACCTCACTGTTTCATAGTGTGTCTGGTAGCACTGGGAAAATAGCTCATATGCCAAAATTCTTCACACTGTGGGTCCCCCCCCCCCCTTTTTCATTCAGTATTTGTGTATATACAAATTAACACTCAGTATTGTCTATAAATCATCATCTCCCAGACTCCGCCTCCATGTTTCATGGTCGGCACAGAGGAATTACTGTGGCATTCCTGGCCAGGTCCACCCCAAACATGCTGGACTTCATTTGATCCAAACAAATCCTGGTTTCTTCCAACCGACAAATGTTCTGCCAACATTCATCAGGCTTCTTTTTTCACTTCTTTGGCAGAGTTTAATCTTCTGCAGTATTGCGAGCAATTGTTTTCTTCTGGGATGCCGTCCGCAGAGGTTGACCTCATGTGCAGCATTGTGTTTTTGATGACAGCCACTCTGCTGTCTCTGTTATTGGTATTATATGGCTCTTGCTGTATCTCCTAACCACAGAGGCAACCCTGTTCCACCTTGTTCAGTAATCCGCTCCTCTCGCAACTCAAGTCCTACAATCTGGTTTCCTACTTGTTCAGGCAGTCCCTTACCTTGTAGAGCCACAAGACCCAGGCCAAAGCTAAAGTTGCAGTGTGGTTAACTGGAAATCACATCTGTGTGAGGTTGTATTTTGAGAGCTGTTGTTTTCATCTTAGTCTATCTAACCTGTTTATTTACACACACATACTGTAAGGTAACTCACCTTTGAATCATTTTACAGTCTACTGATATGGCACGGGGGAGTTCTCCGATTCACTGCATATTTTCAGTGACAGTATAGAGCCATGACACTGTGTTTTGCAGGGATTGTCATCAACATTGACTCTTGATGTTGTCTACAGCTGTAGGCCACATGTTGAAAAGCAGCCTGATGAGTCCCCGGTAAGAATTTGAAGTGTGATATGTCCAGATATCCAGTTTTCATGAGGGGCACCTGGTCATGAACCTTCCACCTCTGTGGCGAAAATGTTTTCGCAGTGGGGTTGCCGGGTAGAAAGTGAGGTGAAAAGTAAAGTGTCAGCATCATGTGATGGGCTTTAAAGGTGACACTGAGTGACAGAGAGCAGTGACGCATCACGTCGTCCATCATGCAGTTACACAATACAATTTTGTGGATTTCTACCTTACCTGGTCAGAGGAAATGTCTAAGGACATGTGAAAATTGCACAGAATTGCACAGAATGTGACGTGGCTTTTTTTTTCCTTTTCTTTTTTTCTTTTAAAGACGTGTTGTTACTAAGCAACTAAAACCTGCATGCTGAGATGACAATGAAATTGTGGCTAGTTACTCATTCCCCCTAACACAACCAATTGACTGAAGTTAAAAGATGAATCTCTGTATTTAAAATTTGAACATTTACTGTGTCTGAGTCACATGAGGCTGATCTCCTGTTAATTCCTTTTTTGCCCCTGGTGAAGGTTGACGGCTCTAAGTTCACAGGTGAGTCTACAACCTTGCCTGTTCCTTTTTGACATCCATGTCCATCCATCCAATTGTCCATACAGGAGGACAGTTTAGTTTGAATGTGTCCTCCATTTGCACAGGTAAACTTATCCTGATTCTAAGATCAACATAACATCATTATCAATTTTGGCCATGAGGGCATTCAATATGTTCAAGTTTAAGTAGCACTCAGAATGACTGTATTGTTGTATTTGCTTGTAGGCTGTTTATTTTAAACTCAAGTGGGTTTTTAAATTTGAATAGATGTCTCAATTTTGGATAAATGGGACAGTCTTATTGGACCTAGCCAGAAACACAGGTGCGTCACAGTAAATGCACATTGTGGTAGCATCACTTTCATTTGTGAGCATGCATCTCCTTTTAAAAATAATAAATATGGTCATCATGGGATGAGGTTATGTTCTGTCACTGACGGCGTGGAGAACTGAGGTCAGTGTCAACCAATGTGTCTGAAATTCAAAAAAAGGAAAAGTACAATCGATAATATGATTAACTGATTATCACGCATGTTGTAGGTGTCATTGTTTTTCAAACATACAACACCCTCGATCTCCTGACAGAGACTGAGACACGGACTGACAGACTAATGATGTGAAAGTTGTAATTAGATCATAATATTTTATTGTGCATTGTTACAGGCCTTTTGCACAGCAGATATTTTGACATGTCAGAGGAGAAAAGTACTGGTTTGGCGATAACATTAACAATGACTCAGGGTGCACAGTTACAAGAAGAAGGAGCCAGATGAGATTTTGAGTGTCAGCCGGCTCGGGCAGGCAAGGACAGCACAGGTTTGAAGGCAGCAGGCTGAGCAGAATAACTGAGTTTTATAAAGTTACAGAGAGAATTGATTATAAAAGGGTTGTGCAGGACCAGGAGATTCTTAAAAACCTGAGACTGATCTGAACAATTTATCAATCTGACACAGTAAAATGTATCTAGACGCTCATCAAATCCTCTGAAAGTGATCGATAACATGCCGACTGACTGTGACTCACCTTTAACAATCTTCTCTCTTGCCTCATCTGCTTCTTTGGCTGCTCTGAAGTCTCACGGCATATTCAGCCGCCCATTTCTCGCACCACTCCTCTCCCTCAACTGCTACTTCATCCTCCTTCCTCACAGTTCACGTTCAGTATTTCCTTTAACCACTGCCTCCGTTTTCCGTTATTTCGTATCTTTTGCCACTTTTACTCTTGAGGTTCAGGAAGGATAACATCTGAGAAATCTGAGAAAGAAAACTGGAAAACATCGCTGGGAGTGTTTCAATGGATTCATTTACTTACAGATTTGATCAGCTCTTTCTTAATAATCTTAAGAGAGCTCCTAATAATTTAATGAATAACGAATAATGAATAAACCTGACACAGGGTGCAACATGTGTTTATCTTATCAAACTGTAGAACTTACTTCTTAAACTTAACATAGGCACTTCTCTGTGTTTTCAGTCATACTCCAACCTGTTTGTAGCAATGATCTTACCTCCATCCTCATCAATATATAACACATCACTTCCTGTGTTCATTAGTGTGTGGAGTTTAGGGATTTACTTGCATATTCTGAATGTTTTGGTTTTTACAAATAGTGAATAGCGTGGTAAAACAACCCAGCAGCTCTCACTCCACTCTCTGTCTGACTGAAAGAGGCCCTGAGTGAAAAGAGTTCAAGAGATAAAGCAAATGAATTCCCAAACCACTACTGTAGCACCACCATAAATGAAGCCTCCCATTATTCAATCATGTTGTTGTCTGGGCTCATCCAAAGAGAGTGGTTCAGATGCTGTTTGTAAGGAGACAAGAGTTTGTACATCAAAGCCATCAGAAATGTGGAGGCAGAAAAAAGAAAACGAAAACTTGCTGACTAATGCCAGGCAGCAACGACCTAGAATGAGGTTACATCGACCAAGCTGAGAGACAGACATCTGAGTGAGGACAAAACACCTCTGTGAGACTCACACTGAGACATCTGAGGGGATGGTGGCCACTCGTCCACTCAGTCCATGTCTCCCTTTATAATGCTCTCCATTTTATCCATTCTCATTTGAATTACTTTCATTTTCTCTCTGCTTTACTTTCCGTCACTGTGTCTCTCCCCCCTCTTCTGCGTGTGTCTTTTCTTCTTCTCTCTCTTTATTCTACTCAAACAGCTATTAGGTCCAGACCCTCAGGTCCAGATAGGAGGACCTTAGGTTCAGCATGCCTTTTTTATCGAATATGGTACAACATACCATTTCATTCAAACATTTCTTAAGTGAATATTTGATTTCTGTCCAATGTTTAATATTGAAGACCTTTGCTCCATTTAAATCTTAGATAATGTGTCATTATTGAAACAGCACATAATAGCCTGTTTCAAAAATAATCCCCGCTAACAGAGAAAAACGACTTCAAATTCAAAATGTCAAGGTAACTGCTTTCAGAAGCAATTTAACCCTCGCGCGGTAGCCTGAGCAGTAGGGTTGTCATGACACACCTATGCAGAACATTTTCTGAAAGGCACCGTTCATAAAATCTAGCAACATTTAATGGTGATGTTGCAGGTCACTGCTGATTGTCCTCCGCCCCATCATTTCCCTCCAAGTGGGTTGGAGAACCTATGTAGTTGCTGCACTGCCGGCATGACTTGCTATTTGCATGGGTTGGGTATTTATTTTGTTGACAATTTTTAAGTCGGCACTTTATATTTTTAGTGTTTGTGCAATGTGTTATTTTTGTATTGTGCCTTTTTGTTGTACTTTTTTTGTGATGACTTGGGTTATTTATTTTTAAAAATATGTTTTAAACACTGTCATGTTAGTAATTAAATTAATTACAAAAGAAAAAGCAGTTAATTACAAAAGAAAAGGCAGTAAATGGATCCTATGTTGATGCTGTTGATGATGTCTGGACACGCCACTGACACTGACAGCATTTTCTGAGAATGAAGTGTGATTATTTATTTTAGGTCAGGACAGTAATGTCATAATGTATGTGTACATATAATTCATCTCTACTGCATTTGTTTGCATTCAAAAAGCCAAAATAGATAGGTTTAGAGTTTGGAAATACAGGAAGTAATACAGGAAGTAACACTGTATTGAAGCACTACAACAAAAAAATATAGTCAAGATATGAATGGTTGAAATATTTTCAAGTAAATATGTTCCAATATAACTACTTATTTTACAGTAAGGACAAATAGACTTGCATATAATTATTATAATAACTAATAAAAGCATCCTCCCCTTTGTAATATGAATTTTTGTATTGTATTGAATGTATTGAAGTATGCAATTAGTCAAGATCAACTGGGAATTTTATCTCATGTTACATTAAATGTATACGTACAAGATATTTTAGATGATAATGCTATACTTTGCACTGTAGTTACTGTGTAGTTGACTTTAAAAGTTATTCAACATGAGAAAATAGGATTGCTGGAAATTAAACGTAGCAAATGTACATACTGTAGCATACTTGAAAATTAGTCCACCCTAAGTTGCCGCACTAAAAATGACCTGATAATGCCGTCTCACTGTTTGAGTCTAACTGTGCAGAAACTTTTTGTTTGTACTTTGCTAGTTAAGTTATAATGCCCTGGTGCACCAACTTGACATTTCAGTACTTTCATATCACAGTCTTGCCACTTATACTTTAGTAAATGAGGTATAATTTATACACCAGTGTTGAATTATCACAAAGTAAAAATAATGATGAAAATAGTAATAATAAAATCATATTATCTCTTCCTCTCAGGTCTGTTTAGATTAGAATTATATTATATTACTTCTCATTATTAATTACCCTTCCATGTTAATCAAAGTCTGCTTCACTGGAAAACTAAAAGTGTTAACTAATACTTTAAAATAGAACTTTGTGACAATGTGTTAAGATTTTCAGTGAAGCTCTCTGTATTTTGAGTTTCTTTTTCAGCTTTAGGCTCCAAATATCTGAATGGCGAAACTGAATTGTCCTCCTGAAGCCAACTAGCACAACAGGACACCATTAGTCCTTTTGTATGCTTTCTTTACACTCGTATCCTTGGCAACTGCAGTACCTGTGAGACACTGATTAAAGTTCTTTTCCTTGCTGCCAAGCCCATGAGTGCTCACCATCAACAGGCCATGGGGCTGCATTGTCGCCGCACTAATGAAGGCAGTGTGTTCTTTTTAAAGTGTCATTCTGGATTATGGCCATAATATGAGGGTGAGAGCAGATCTGTTTAAGTGTCTCCATGAGACCGAACAGCATGAGTCCCCGCCCTGTGGGCCTCTCACGTTCCTGCCACACACTGTGGGTACTTGTGCACCACCCAGGAGTCCCACCATCATCTCACCAATCAACTGATACTCAAGTAATTTCATCTGACAGCTGACTTAACAAAGCTTTGTTCCATGGTGCTGATGCACAATGCCGTCTTTGGTCTACATTGGCCTTGTTTTCAATTGGGAGTGACTAACCTGTCAATAATTAGCTGCTGATTACTCACACACAATTAATTTGATGAGATACTGTAGGATTTAATCTAATAAAAAACTATTTAAACAGTTTGGCTTCACAGACTATATGTTAATTTATACATATTTGACATTTTGGCACTACTGTATGAATCCTGACAACATTTTCTAAGCCAGGCAGTAGTCCAGTGTGCAATGACTGAATGTCAGAAGGTTTGTTGTGGACTTGTGAGGGCAGAAGAGGATGGTGTGATGTTATGAGGAAAAATATAACCTTTTCTTGTGCCTAATTCTAACCACAGGCTACTTATAGTGTATATAGTACATTGCTTACATACACGTAGACCCTGAAAATCTGATATTTATCTGTCATTTCAACCTGATATCTTTACCTCCAACTATTCTCCGGTTTGAAATCTTTTGACAGACAGAGTAATTTCACAACACTTTGACGATACTTGAAGGATTGATGGTGCTGTGAATGGGTGCTACAGGATAAATAAGATGTTGTGGATACCGCTCAGAGGAGACAGGGGTCACGGACAGAACCATTCAGCCTCTCACTCATTGGACAGGCGAGATGAAAACATGTACAGCTTTAAATCCAGGGTCATTGTTTGCACTGGATTGCCGGATGAAGTACCACTGCAAAACCCAGAGTCCACGTGACCATAACCGATGCTGTCAATATACAATCTTCTCATGAGACAAACAACAGGTGGAAGCAATCAAACAGCAGGTGCTGGTAATTATAGGGCAACAACATGGACAGCAATCACTGTTTATAGCTGTGCAGCATATTGGTGAGAAATGCATTGAGTCTCATGAAATCTAATGAAGGCAAATCATTTTTCCCGGTGCTGTGGGCTCCAGCAGGACACATTCAGGCCAGGCAGAGATGAGCTCTTTCACTCTTTTCAACTTGCGTTCAATCAAACGTAATCACTCATTTACTCATTTATTGTTTGATAATTAGTTCACAGGATATGTGGAAGAAATGATTTGTAAATCAAATCCAGCTTTATTTCTATAGCACAAGAAACAGGAGATTAACAACATGCTGTACACAGAATTGAAATACTTAAAACAAACAATATTAAAATAAGTTAAAAAATATAGAATAAAAAGAAAAGCTAAAAACTAAAGTATACACTGTCCTAACATGGGGAGGGAGCTTGTTCCATAATTTGGGAGCAACTGCCCCCTGGTTTTCATGAGTGTGAATGTACGGAATTGCTAAATATTTAAAAGATTTAAACACAAAAAATAAAATCTTAAAATGGATCCTAACATGTATAGGGAGTCAGTGGAGGGAGGTTTGGATGGGTGATATGTGCTCTTATTTAAAAGTGTTAAAAGACGACGAGTTTAAGTGAGACATGGCTGCAGCCAAGTGCATTGCAGTAGTCAGGAGGAGTCATGGCAAAAGCATGAATAAGACATTCAAACATCAAAAGATTTAATCATAGATGAAATCTGAAAAATGGTTAAAACTGGATTTGACCACAGAATTGTTCATTTTTGTGTGTGTGTGTCTAGTTTAAAATCAGTCTGCAGTTTAAACTCAAAGTGTCTAACTGTGGACTTTTCACAGCACAGCTGCAGAGGGCCCAGGTCCAGAACGTGGCAGCACAGATCCCTCTGGGTCAGAACAGCATGACCTCAGTTTCGGTCCCATTAAAATTTGAAGCCACACACAGAGAGAAAATGGCTGTTATTTTTAGTATTTTTTAGTTGTACACTGTGACATTGTTTTCTATATTATAAAGCAGAGGTTGTCAGGAAGTGCAGGGAAGGAGCAAAATGGATGACAGCAATTCACAACCTAACCAAGGACATTGTGTTTACTTGCCATGCAGCTTAGACCACCAGGTCACTTGATTGTACCGACATTACTATAACAACAGCTCGGCTTCAGTCATTGGGCAGCTGTGGGTCAGCAGGTAGAGCTGAATCCCGGCTCCTCTAGTCTACATGCAGATATTTCCCTAGACTAGAAAGTTAACCCAAAATTGTTCCTGGCAGGTGTGTCGGCAGTGTTTGGTTGTGAATGAGGTGATCCATATACATGAGTGTGTGTGAAAGGCAAACGTGTAATGGCCATTGAGACCATAACTCCAGACCATTTACAATCTACATTTTAAAACAGCAAACCAGTCGAGCAACAGTCACCTCAAGACCATTAAGGAATGAAGGATGTTGGTTGTGATTCTGTCTCAAAACTGGAAGCTGCGTTCTTCCTGACTAAGACCAGGGAATGTTGATTACTGTATGTCAGTCCAGGAGTCAGAACTTCCGGGTGCTTTTTTTGATTGTCTGAGCATTCTTTTGAAAAAAGAAAGAAAACGCTGTAGTTGTCATGAGGCACTGAAAGGTTTAAGGGAAGAAATACATGCTGATTTCCTCTCACACGGTCAAGGACTAGTCTACTTGTTGCAAACTAACTTTTGTTCACATTTTGTAATATCTGGGAGAAAAAAACTCAATACCTACAGTACAAGTAATTTACTTTTTGCTAGTGTATTTTATTAAATTTAACTCGGGGACCTTTTGCTGTTATCTTGCTTTAGCCTGTAATTCCCTGCAAGTGTATTTTTATTCCCTTATTCTGTGTAACTTTATTTAAATCTTCCATTTTATTAACTACTCCAACATCCAATTTAATCATCTGTATTGCCTTGTTTCGTTTCATCTCCCCTTAAACATTTTTATGTCTTAAACACTATGAATTGCCTGGTTGTTAGAGGGTGATATGCTGCTGTGAAATGTCTTTTTCAATAACTCTCTATTATTGACTTCATTCATATAGTATTGTTTCTAGCTGCAATCATAATACCCTTTTAGAGAGTGAAAACCCCATGTTGTTCATTACCTACCAACTAAATGGCCTTGTAAATATAGTAATAAATTAATATATTATTAATTATTATTAATATTGGTAAATTTGAAGAGTAATGAGGATAAAACTCATTTGTACATAGTAATTATTTTACACCTTTTTGTAGTTGCAGTAGAAATAGAGTGTGTAGCCTTGGTACAGGTCTGCACTGTTTAAATGTATGTGTATGCAATAGCAGTGTCGGTTTTGTAGAAGCAAATATCTTGTATGCTTTTCTACAGTGACCCATGACTATGTTAACAAATGAATAGAAAAACTGTTTTTACATTTCTATGAATAGTTAAATCTATGTTGCTCAATGCATGAACCTTGCATGAACCAGCTAAGCTGACTTTTTTTTCCCTTCATACACAAAAATCAATCAGTCAGTCTTTCAGAGTTCCACTGCTTTTCTGGCTTTGACAGCAGCAAATCTTGCTCCAGAACTTCTATGTGCCTTTCACAAATAATGGTGCAAAGTACCCATCCCATGGGCACTTACACACCCCCATACCATCACAGATGCTGGCTTTTGAACTTGGACCTGTCAGACCACAGCACACTTTTCTACTTTGCATCACTCCATCTCAGATGAGCTCGGGTGTGGAGAAGCCGGCGGTGTTTCTGGGTGATATTTGGCTTTCACTTTGCATGGTAGAGTTTTAACTTGCACTTGTAGATGTAGTGATGAACTGTGGTAACTGACAATGGTTTTCTGAAGCAACGTGTTCCTGAGTCCTCAAGGTAATATCCTTCACAGAATGATGTTGGTTTTTAATGCTCTTCTGCCTGATCAGAGGTCACAGGCAATCAATGTTGGTATTTGGTATTGCCACTTATGTGCAGAGATATCTCTCGATTCTCTTTTGGTAATACTATGGACTGTAGTTGATGGAATCCCTTGCATTTGTACACTGGAAAACATTCTTAAACTGTTGGACTATTTGCTCATGCAGCTGTTCATATCCTTGATATAAGTCTTTCGGGGATGCTCCTTTTATACCCAATCAAGATATTCGCCTGTTTCCACTTCACCAGTTCACCTGAACAGGTGGTCTTTGAGCATTCCATAATATTCCCATTCTTCTGCTGGCCCTAACAAAAGTCTTTTGTTGGCCCTATCTGAAATTTTTAGAACCTTTTGCAGGCATTTAACTTTTGTGAAACTATATACCAGTGAATATTAGGGAAAAAAAACTGTAAAATGTATCAGTTTAAACATGAAAGGGCTTTGAAGTGTATTCAACTGAATCTAGTTAAAAAGGATTTACATTGGAATTGGGGTTTTAAGAAAGTGGGGGGTGGGGTGGGGGGGCAGACACTGGGCACTGGTTCCACAGGAGAGAAGCCAGTTCTACCTTCTTTAATGGTATTCATTTTTTTCTATAAAATGAAATACTCGTTTTTATGTCACTGCACAGCTGGAAGTATAACACTTTCACACATACACAGAACAAATTGGGTTTTCCAGTATAAATGTCACAATGACAGTCTTTCCTTGTCTTTCTACCATCCATAAACTTCAAAATATCCAGTTCTTTAAGGTTACAATCAGTCCCCTCATCAGCCCCTCATCAAAAAGAGCTGTAAATGTATCCACATTTTTGTGACTGCTGCTTTATTCTCCTATGCACCTGCTTATCCTATTGTTTCCAGATTTGAGCTGGATATAATATGCGAAGTGTCCGAAGACCAGCTTGAGTCTGACACTAGTCTGACTGAAGGCATACATGCAGAAGTAATTCGACTCCCAGTTGCATTAGGTGTGTTACTCCAAGTATGCTTTAGTCCATTTTCAGTCATACCAACATGTTTGCATGTATTTCAAAAGTTTTAGTTGGACTAACATAGTAATTTATTTATTTCTTCTAACGACACATAACTATAATGACTGAGCTACACAAATAAAAATGCAGTCGGTTTGAGCTATTGTGAAAAACAAAAGCTCTTAGCATCTCTATGAAGCTTGGAATAATAATAATAATAATAATAATAATAATAATAATAATAAAAATCCTTTACCTGCCTTTTGAGTTAAGAAAAGAGAAGAGGAAAACTAAAGGTTACTGTTGCCAATACACCGCAGGATTGTACACAATTGGTACTTGTTATTACAGGGCAATCAATGACTCACAACAAGGGAGGGATACTGTGTATCAGTGAGATGGTTTAGAAGCTCCTGTAGGAGCCGATACGACTCAGAGGAATTAGGAGCACAGAGGCCACGGGCTCAGGGAGGTGGGAGGTGTTGGGGCGGGGGGGGGGGGGTTATTGTGACAGACCTGCACTTGGGTATAAATCAATACCCAGCATGCAGTGATAAATCCTCCCAGCTCCAATGACCGACTGGCCCTCACACCCTCGCACAAAACAATCTCAAGGGAGGGATACTGTGTATCAGTGAGATGGTTTAGAAGCTCCTGTAGGAGCCGATACGACTCAGAGGAATTAGGAGCACAGAGGCCACGGGCTCAGGGAGGTGGGAGGTGTTGGGGCTGGGGGGGGTTATTGTGACAGACCTGCACTTGGGTATAAATCAATACCCAGCATTCAGTGATAAATCCTCCCAGCTCCAATGACCGACTGGCCCTCACACCCTCGCACAAAACAATCTTGGTCTCCCATGTCAAAACAGCCAAAAGCTATCACTGCCATAGATCACCAGCACCCTGACGTGTCAGCTGAAAGTCAGTGTAGAGAAAGAGACACCAAGTCCTTGGCTTTGGGAGAGTAAACTATAGAGCGATATATATTTAAGGCACGTTAAGTACAGAGCTTTAGGTTTAAGCCTATGAGCTGCATGCAACTCTCTGTGTGTCTCTCAGTATAGCAACATTTTCCCACTGCACACAGGAACTGATTTGTTTTAGGTCAAGATAGACAGAGGCAACAGTAACACTGTGTCAGTAAAGGGGGGAGGCTGCAACTACTGTGGGTTAGAGTATGACTGAAAAACACAAACAATACGTTTAAAAAGTCAATTCTGCTGCTTAAAAACACTCTGTTGTGCAGCAGTTTGATGCACTGTATACACTCAAACACTCCCAGACAAATGATTTGTCCAAGTGTTTATTTTTCTTGTCATGTGTGTTTTTAAAATTTAAGTGCTGTCATTATCTATTTGATCCACTGTGACACTGGTTGCTTGTTTTAGATTAGTTTTTAGATTTGCTTGTTGCACCATGGCAGTTTTACTGTTTCTTCCTCTTTGTGCATTTGAGCCATTTCACTTTAATGTTGCTACTTTGTCATCTTCATCTCTTCTAACATCAGACCTTTGTTTCTGCATCTGTGATGCAGTGTGGAGACAGATTTCTTATAGACCACATAAGAAAGCAGAAGGAGGAACTGACTTCAAATGGTACATTACACCAAATAATTTTAGTAAGTTTTATTAAAAGCACTTAAAACATCATTGTTTTGTGATGTACTACCAACGTAAATATGTGTTTATAAGTGCTATTTCAAGCTGCAGTGTGCAACATGAGCTCCTCACAACTCTCTGTTTCTCAGCACTGTTTAGCTCTTGTGTCACCCGGCAACATTCCTGCACTGCACATAAGTGAAAACACAAAGAAATGTCCATGAAAAGAATCCAAAGTCAATTTTACTACCTGTTGGTCAGTGTGACAAGATCAACACTTTTGGTCCCCACCCGCCCCAGTGTTGCTGCTGTATATACACAAACGCTCCCTCACTCTCGCCTGATAGGTTTGTCCAACAGAGCCTGTTTTCAGCTGAAGGAAACCTCATACAAACAATGGTTGGTTGTCACATAGACCAAACAGAGGCAGAGAACTGACCAGCAATAGAAAATAAATAAATAAACAAATAAAAGTTAATTTCAAATATCATTCAGTTCAGTAGCAACTTAACAAATTACGACATAAATAAGGTTGAATTTTTTGATTTATCTAAAATGTAAAGACAAATTACTGATTAGTGCTGAGGACATTAACAAGTAAATGTTTATTTCTGGCCATAAGAGATTTTAAACAACAGAATCATCACTTCAAAGCTATATTAATGATTTAAAACCTTCTGTATTGCTGTTAAATTGAATATTTTTTATGCTGGTTTGTCTTGTTTGAACCATACACAAATCAGATGTGTGGCATCATGTGCAACATCAGCATCTGTCCCTTCATGCCAGCTCTACCTTTTACAGAGATATTGATTCTGGCTCTGTGACTCTGCCACTGCTGCAGCATAAAGGTGGTTCCCCAATGCCAAACCCTGTTTCCCAGGTTCAAACCTTTCACACACAATGTGGAGGCCACACGAAAGACACTCCAGACTGGCGTGTGACAGACTGGACAGGCTGTGTGTGTAATGGGAGCAGAGTCTGGGTGAGGTGACAGTGACGGGTTAATCTGTCCAAGCACAGCAACTTGTCCCAACTTCAGACATAGAGACAGATCTTTGAAATGGAGACAAGTTTTGTGATTCAACAAGGGACCGCTGAACATCATCCCCTCTGCATGCGTCAGTGATCAGTCTGCCATGTTCTGACTGAAACACAAAAGACGTCATTACACGGAAGGCCGAGCAGCTGCACAATATTGTTGGTGTCGGAGTGACTGACGGTGGCATGTTGATGTATTGAGGTTGTCACCATTCAAACAGTGTGTGGGCTTTGGTGCAAGGCCACAGCCCAGGTTGTTCTTTGAAAAATCAATAGGGGCCAAGCCGTTCATATCTGTGAAAAGGATGAAACATGCTACAAAGGGATGCACCATGCACAAGACAACACGGTTATCTCATTTCATGCTGCAGACCTTGCGGGCTACCAAGAAATACACTGATACCTTTATTTTATATATATGGTGTAAAAATTGTCAGTCATACACATGTCAGACAATCAAAACAGGGTAGACCTGGCTAAGTGTGTCCCACAACTGGTGAGCAGAATGCTGTAATGGAAGCTACAGTTCTCAGGAATGATATACTGTTCTACATTCACATGGCTGATGCATTTTTTATGTTCAAAACCAGAGGGGCTTTCTCACCTTCAATTTTAAAACTGTTTACTCAGCAGCAGTCCTGAGAGCTGATAAAATAAGTTAGAGCACCTGAATTAAAAATGACTCTTCAGCGGAGAAACTGTCCCCAAAACGTCCCCCTGCGGTGTCTCCTTCCTCCCGGTAATGGTGTTGAAAGGTCTTGCCTTACCAATAAACACACCTTTTTTTTTCTTTTTCATACATCTCTATAAGTGCATAAAAGGAATTTGAAATTTGTGGAAATGTTTCCCTAAATGTCAGTTTTCCTGCTAATTTCCCTATATGCTTTTTGGATTGTCGTGTTTTGGATTTCATATCTAATTTAATATTGTTAAGTTTCCCCCACGGTGCATAAGCATATACACATTTGTTATTCAAGTTATACTGTAGGCTGGTCAGTAGAATATATTTTTTTTCCAAACCTGTTTATCTTTAGCTCATCTGTCAAAGTAATTCACAACTTTATTTTATCATAGATACTCGGAATCCAAACTTCTCATGGATCTGACGCTGGATATGGAATAAGTGAGCTACAAAATCAGATTTTGAGTTTTGGCAGCTAATAAAAACTACAATTGTAGGATGAGAAGTAATGATATCCTGTTCTCACATCTCCCCAAGATGGCTGCCCCGGGTCAATGTTGTGCCTTTAGGGGAATTTCACCAGTGAGCAAGATGAAGCACATGTTGGCCTGACCGGGTGCTGGCCCAAGGAACCTAGCTTTACTTCAGTAAATTATTTACAATGATGTATTGTTCCTGCTGCTGGGAAGCCATTCTGTTTTTGGCTACCACCTCATATCTGTTTTCCAAGATGTATGCGTCAATGGGAGAAATTGAGAAAAATAATCAGTGGACTTGATGTATGATTTTGGCTCCTTTTATAGTGTAGGACTCTTCCACACCTGAAAGAAAGGAGTGCAGTGAGCCATTTTATATGACACTTATGAGGATAAGAGAATATAGGCAGACAGGAAACTGAAAAAAGACAAAAGAAAACAATGAATATCGGGTTATTTCCATGCAATTGTGTGTATGGTGCATTCATGTGTGACAGCTGTGGATATCAGAGTGGAAACTGCATTTCCAGGCTGTATTTTATGAGACACTCAGATGGAAAACCTGACAAAGGAGTTTAAACTCAGAGGATAAGAGAAATCCAGTACTTAAAGGCACAAACTATAAGACTGAAAAGTAAATCCTTTGATAATCTTATTGGTTGACAGAAAAAGTGTATATAAAGTGTATATATATATATATATATATATGTATAATATATATATATTTGCTAAGTTAAGAATATTCAGTACATTTTGTGGAAAAGCCAATAATAGTGATTCATGGACAGAACTTTAGAGACGTCCCAACAATGCTTCGACAAAGTCATGTTGGGAAATTTTAGCCAGGTTTGATTCATCGTCAGCCTCAACTTTTTTATTATTAGTATCCCCAAGGAAATTTGATCTGCTGCAGACAACCATGCGCATAAAAAAACCCCAAGCAGACTGACGCACAAAGGTACAAGGAATAAACAGACATTCCAACAGTGAAATAAAAACTGTAAAGCACATATTTATATAATATAGTGCTGAACAAAAAAAGGGCACAAATTTCAGTTACATGTTTAAAACAAGGTGGAGCTTTAGCTTTTTACTCTAAAGCCAGGAGGGGAATTTTCTAACAAGTATAGAGTGCATTTTTTTATCAAGTAATTTATAAACAGTGAATAAATTGCAGCCGTTGAAACAGTGCAATTATTTATTAATTGCACTGTTTCAACTTGCTGTTTTGTTGAATTAATTGTACTGCCTTTGTATAGTATACCTAATGTAGAACACAAGGTCACAAAAGTATCAGAGTCTTTACGAACCACATATTATTCAAAGGTTGTATTTGCTGTTATGTAGTCATTACCTGTTGTTCAGAGGAACAGTATGAATTGTTTTGGTAAATATGGAGAGTTACTTCTGTTGTTTTACTTCTAAGCCCTCAGTGTTTCCTGTCTACAATACATCACTCCAGTTTAAGCTTTCACTGACTCTAACAGTTATTATTTAAGTACGTATTTCTGACTGCTGCACCCTTGAAACATCAATGATCGGATCTTCTGGCACTTCTGTCGCTGCCTTTAAGGCTCCTTTGGGTACTGTGAGACACACTTTTATAAGCCGCTCACTTAATTAAAATGTCTGTTTCAATTCAGAAAACCATTAAAACAACATTTTTAAAAAAAAAAAGAAAAAAGAAGCTGTTCCCATACAGGTAACAACTGTAAGCTTCTATCATGTACAGCGCACTTGAATGTTCCTAATAACAGGAATGTTAGCTATGCTCATACTGTCAAGTGCAGTCATGTGCTTTTATATGGAAAAACCAGGAAAGTTCTCTTAAGCAGATAGAGATATTTTTTAACCCCTTCTTCGTCTTCTTCTTCTTCCTCTTTCATCACCTGACTCATCTGAGTCAGGGATACTTAGTGTCTGAGGGTGACTGACGATTTCTGTTAAAGTACATTTTGTGTGTTAAGTTAAAGAGGTGGACACTGATTGATCTTTTTTTTTTTATTATTTTATTTTGTTGAAAAAGTCATTATGCGAGTGATTGAAACTGCTCAATTGCTCCCAGTTTCCAGGCTTGAAAGTGAATCATTGTATGCTCCTTGGGGAAAGAAATGTGATGGTTTCAGTTCAAGAGGCTAAAAATAGCACCAAATACATTTAGCATTGAACACTTTCCAGGCTTTTCGATAGCAACTGATTCCAGTTTAAAAGAATGGACTGACCATTTGATTTCTTCATGAGCCTTCAGTACAAAGGTGTGTCTGTAAAGATTGCATTATTTTTATTTTTCACTGGAGAATCTGTCCCCAATACTGAATACATCAACTCTGTCAGTGTGGCACATACACAATGACATAAAATACACACTCAATAAAGCACATAAAATAACACACACACTGTAGCCATTCACAGCATTTTATGTACTATAACATTCTGATTGGCTCTTGGCCATATAATTGATTACATTTTTAAGGACTTTTAAGGCATTTTTCAGCAAATTAAAACATTTTCTAAAACTTTAAGACATAACTCAATTCACAGAACAATTACGAATACATTATGCTAAGAAATGCCACAGTTGTAGAATTTCATGTTATTTTCACGCAATCAAACCAGATTTCCATCAAGCTCACACATTTGGCACAAAAGTCCTTTAGCAAGAGAGTCACCACACTACCTTTTGATTCTTATACATTAAACATGTTTAGGCACTAACATCCCATACAACTCATAAATCCAAACTCCATGAAATATAATGCATTAGCAAATAGTTGCCTTTTTATCCTGCACAAATGGATATCTGGACAACTATGTCTGCTGTCCTAGTGAATGTCACTTCATTTTGCTGTGATTTTTGTCTCCTCTTAACTCCTCAGGGAAGCTGCGCTGTAACTGCTAAAAATGCTTCACTATCACCGTTCATGCACACTCCACTTTCAGATATCTACAAAGTCATTATGACTGTTCACAATTCGAGTTTGAGATATGCACCATTTCATTCTGACTATCTAAAATCAAATCTAAAATAATTCAAGAAAAAGGACAATGTAGACATCTTTAATGACAAACCCCATACACATGAATGGCAAAAGTTGACATTTTGAGTAGTGAAAACTGTATTGCTGATATCTGCAACTGTAGTTTGGACTAGTAAGAATGACGTTCCAGATATCTTGCCATATTGACATGCAGATTCCTCCTACGGCCTTTCCACACTGTTGTCAGCATCCTCCCTTGTGTGTGTTGAGTGTCTGAGCGCGGAGGTGGAGCCACATTATGAGAAGATAATGTGAGGAGATTGAGCGATCCAGTGAGCATGACACTGCCTCAGGCTGTACTCCTTGATTACCAGCCGCTCGCTGCTTCTGTAACCTCAGCGGGGCCCTTCACCATGGAAACCTCTCATCACTCGCTTCCCGCTGCGTCTCATTACTGAGCCACCGCCGCAAGCGCTGGTCCAGTATCAGCTCACCTGAGCCTCGCCACTTCAAAACTCCCATTGCCTGTTATTAAAACTGATCCCAGGTCAGAATCCAGAGACATTGGCTGCTGAATGTATGCCTCTGTGCCTGAAGGTTTGATTCTGGTTTCACTATAATCAAAAAGGCCTCCTGGTGTGATGTTATTGGCTCACCTCCACAAATGGATCATCTAAGCACATGTATGCATGAGTGAGACAGTGTTAATGAGGTTGTTGGTTTTTCAGTTTGACCTTTATGGATGCTTGTCCTGTAGTCTGATACTACATGTGCCAGCAGTTTTCTGAGTCACTGACAAATATAGGTGGCCAGGGCTTTGACTGAAAAATCAACATGAAATGTAATGAGATCATTCATAAAATGACTTAGATTATCAGGTAAGAAGAGGTACTTTGCACAGTCAAATCACAGCGGTGATTTACTGACGGTAGATTAAGTCTATCAGTATTTGATGAGACCCTTGTGAGGAACTCAGCTGTCTTTGGTTCTTGCAATTTGCTTAGTATAATGATCATACAGTGCACTGTCAGGGTGTGTGGACAGGATTATTGGAAAAAGTGTAAACTTCAAAACATGTAGTACAAATGTGCTTAAAGTCCCTTACATCAAAATCATGCATGTCCATGACATGCCCATTTACAGACTAATACCAAAAGAGAAGTTTTCCAATATTCCCATTGGGTTTTGGAAGTTGCGATCCACTCTTTGAATCCTCTTCCTCACTGGCACACTAGTTTTAGTGCCAGTGAGCATGGCAATGGGACATTCCCTAGCAGCTCCTTTAAACTGGAAATATGAAAATATATGAAGGCTACTTGCACTCTGGGAGCCATGTCATGTGGACTTTAATAGCATGCTCACTTTCTGTGTGATTACAGTGACAGCAGCTCCTTTCAAAGACTCAAGGGGAAATATTTTTTCTGCTTCTTTTGTTCTTTTTGTGTCCATAATGTCGGTGAAAAGAAAAAAAAAACTTAAATTACTGTTTGTGTTTGACTTGACTTGACTTAAATTACTGGAGCAGCTAAGCTGAAGCTGCTTTATATAATGCAAATCCTCTTTTTCCTTACTCTAGACTTTTAGGAAGGCTACTGCTTCCTTAATAATTGTCCCATTGGTTATCTATCTATCTATCTATCTATCTATCTATCTATCTATCTATCTATCTATCTATCTATCTATCTATCTATCTATCTATCTATCTATCTATCTATATCCTGTATTCACATGAAGCATCATTACAAAATCTTGAATAAATGAATTCCCCATTGGACTCATTCATATTAGGTCACTCAGGACAGAGGATTGGAGGCTCTGCAAGTCAACTTGAGCAGGCTCAGGTTTTTAGCATGCAGTACACTGTACTATACTTGAAATGCTTGAGTGGTGAGTGGTTTCATGTGAGAATCAGTAATAGCACGCCGCTCTTCGAGGTGCTGTGCTGGGACGGTAGCGCTCTGGGGTTAGTGAGATAGGATTCTAAAGCTAAAAGAGGAGGGGGGGGAAAAAAGGACGTTCTTCTGTTCTGCCGTTAGGATGAGCCAGAATAGCCTGAAGGCATCAGCTGGGAAGATGAAGAGGACATTTGTATCCCAAACAGCAGTTGTTATCATGTCAGTGGTCACCTGGTGCAACTGAGGACCAGCTTCATCCTCACTTGACACCTTCAAAATGCAACATGAATCATTGCAGGTGCTGCTTTTTGTGCCAGCAGCTTTCACAGTCAACTCTGTGCCTTCTGTCCAACGAGCTGCAGCAGAGGCAGACGTCTGTCAGTGTCGGGATGCTTTTTGTATTTTGCAGTGGTTTGGAAGTATACTCTCTACTTTAGAAAAAACTACACAATTAGTCCCAAATCTGTGACATCTTTCTAACACCAACAGGTTTTAATAAATGTATTTAAATTAAATAGCACCTGTTATACGGCAGCAAGGCCTACACATACTGTAAATAACTTATTTTGAGTGGATCACGATGAATTGATGTGCTTTTTTTTGTCCAATAAAAAGCTTCCACTTTTACTTTATTTTGAAAATGAAAGAAGAAATAAAACAAGTTAAATAAATAAATAAATTTTTTATATATATATTTATATATATATATGAGAGAGAGAGAGAGGAAACTGCATCAGATGGAAGGTTAGGGGGCTGGAAAAGCTGGTATAAATGGTGGGTATAGACTTAAAAAGAGAGATGGAGAAAGAACATTTTAATTCAGGAAACAACTGGTTCCATAACCGAGCAGCAAAGGCGAAGGCTCTATGCCAGGGTTGCCAAACATACAGCCTTGGAACCAGAGGGTCCAGGAAATGTGGTGCTAATAATCAATTTTTTTTAAATTTTAATGCTCTTATTTGAATGGGTTAATTAATTTAATGAGGCTGCAGCAACTTCAGTCATCTCAACAGATCCCAGGTTTTGGTTGCTTGCCTTGGTTAAAAAAGACCTTTGGTTTATTCCAGGCATTTCACAAGTGTTTTGTCAAAAAATTTGTCAAAGTCATCCCTTTAGTTGGGGCTACAATAGAGTATTCCACTATGGACTACTGTGGTGCACATCCATCCAAGATCTGTCATTACCTCCACCAAGCAGGTTGTTTTTGACTGTGTTTGTCTGATTTTCTCTTTCTGGATGGACAGATTTTGATTGAATTCTCTGGTGATCTGCTGTATATTATTGCTGTAAAAGGAAAGGATGAATCAATCTGTATTGGTGCTGTGGGACAAATTTTTATGAGTTTGATAATACAGTATATGAGGGCAGCCTGAACTCTTGAGTATTTCTTGTATAAAGTACATCTATTTTTTTTTAAACTGGAAATCTGTTCATACTGAGGAACATAAGCCTATTCATTATTTTTTACTATGATTTTCATTACCCTCATACATTTTTAAATCAAAAACCCACAAAACTTAAATTTTATACATGTTTGTAGATCTTTGCTGGCTTCAAAGCTATTTTTTTTATACTATCTTATTTTAATGGTTGCAGTATGCTTTTGGTAATTAATGACAAAATGATGGGTTATTTGCAGATGTGTTCAATTGTTGGTAGTGTTTCAAGTCAAGGGTTTGGTTCATTTGCTGAAAGGGTCTTTATTCTCCCCATCCTAACAATTTGTTTCCAGTTATTGATCATTCATTGTGCTTTTTCACTCCTTGTTATTTTTCTTCTTTTCCCTTACAGAGACAATATCCTTTTATCAGTCAAGATGGATTTTATTTACATGTTTAATGTAATAAGTAATACAAATTAAGAATTAATTGTTTAGTTAAAGGCAAATTGGGTTCCAGAGATTCTAAAAAAGATTATAATAATGGCAAAGCTACTCAGTCTTGGTTAACAATCAAGTCCAGGTTGTGATGCAAGAATGAATGCATTGCAAGGACTAAAACTCCATTACTGCCCCATAATGACTATTAATTATCTTCACCCTTGCTGAATTCAGTCCTTTGAACTTGTTTCAAATTGTTCTGAATCTGGCATTCAATAAGGTCTTGAAATGCATTTGGACTGGTGTTGAATTCCAATTAGTTACAATTATGGCCTTTGGTGCCATTTTTTGTTTTTTGTTTTTTTTTTTTTTTTTACTCTGCTGAATGTTTTGCTGAGGTTGCCTCGTCTGTCTCAAGGAGCCTGCGGTTCCTGCTCAAGTAAACTGGTGTGCCCTCACAAGCATATTCCCATTTTCTGCTTCACTGAACTGCTGGTCCCCAATAATCCTAACACCATCATTTAGTCAGGCAGGCCGTGAGTGTTTTTTTTTTTAACTCCATTTTCCACATCCCACACAGGCTTGAATTCCCTGAGCCTAGCAGAGTAGAATTAATGTGTATAGTTTGTTGGCCTCCTCTCTTATGCATCTTGAAAGAGAGTAGAGAAGAAATGACTCAAGAAAGGGTTTTCAGTCATTTTTGGAAAGCCGAATCCTTTTTCCCTCTCTGATTTCAGTAGATTCTGCTGCTCACATCTTGCAGAAGGAGACTGTTCCCTTCACTCAGAAAGGCTCTCAAATACAGGAGGCCTTGGTGAAATGATTTTCCATCATTTCTCCCATGTTCTGTCATGCAGACAGAAGGTTGGAACAGGATGGCTGCTGTGCCTTTATAGTGAGAGGAAAGGGAGTGCAACGGGAACAAAGAGTGAGACCTAGTATTGGTGAGAATGAGCGAGAAAGCGGACGAAGAGAGAAAGCCTTGCTGTGATGCTTCTAACCGCATACCATCTAAAGCAGCAACGAAAAAAATAGAACTTATCTACAATAAAATGGAGTAGGGAAAAAAAATATTCTGCATGATTCAGCCAGATGCAGGAGAGGCAAGAGAAATAACTCGTCTTTTAAGACCGTATCCGTTTTCCTCCTCATAGATAAGGTCTTGCTTATCCAGGACAAGCTCTTCTTAAGCTTCACCCTCCGAGTTCCTCAGGCGGGAGAGACATCATAGATGAAACACTATGTTGTGGATATGAATCAAATGGGAAGGATAGCAAAATGGCTGTGTTTACAGAGGTCCACATAGAACAAAGGCAGCTAAGGCTTACCTTGATGGACGCAAATCCTGAGTCTTGGTAACTACCCATGCCTTCCTCGCCTGACAGGAACTTTGATCTCTCACATCCAGTCACCTGGCCTTTTGTCCACTAGCTGGGATAAGTCTAGACAGATAACACACAACTCTGTTTAAAACTGTTTACTCTGTCAAATGGGTTTTTTCAGGATAGATAAACATATGAAAAATTATTCTCACAACAACCCACCTATAAATGTCAACTGTTTCTTCGATGTTAATGATAGTAAAAGCTTAGCATTTACTCATGTTGTGGTTTTCCTCCTTTTTCTTGATGTTGTTGGTTGTTGTCAGCAGAACTGAGAGTAAATTCACACATGGAACTGAGGCTGAATCCTTTCCCATGGTAACAGGTTTGACTGTGGATACATAAAAGTATGACAAGCCGACAAACGCGGACGCAGCATGCATCAGAGCCACTGTAACCTCTGCGAAGTGCGTATGATTGTGTGTGTGTTGTGTGAGTGTCGGCCCACGCTGACCACATGATATTGATCCAGGGCTTCACATCCACCTCTCCTCACCTCCCGCATTTTTACTCCATTTAATTTCATGATATGTCTGCTGTCAAGAGAGCAGGTTAGCAGGAACAACACAGGCACAACAGGAAAACAAGTATCACAATACTGTGACCAATCTGTTAACTTAAGATTTACAGCTGCAACATTGCATAATTAAATCAAAGTCAAGTGTTAGAGTCATAACATAAAACTAGTTTGATCAGAGTTGTATCTTGATTGCAATTTCTAAATAATAGATTTTTGATTAAGCTTTTTTTCATCTATACTTTTAATTAATATTCATGTTTTTGTCTTTTTAACCCTAACCCATTTTTTTCCATTTTCCTTTGACTGCATACACCAGTGAAGCAGAGAGATAATAGTAATAATATTTCATGCAAAGATGCAACCCATAGTGGAAATAAAAACAAGTCGGCAATCAAATGGAGAAAAATACAAAAAAAATCAGGTGACAATATAACTAAACAATAGCAATGGCAGCTAAACAATAATACAGGCAATTACTTCCAGTGTTTGTGGGTGGAGATTTAACTGAAAGCCCACAGGAGGGAGATATAAAGGTGGATGCTTCTGTTGTCTTTTGTCAAACTGCAGCCTATTATTGCCACAGAACCTGGTTTATACAGTACAGGAGTGTTGATCGGGCTCTGCGCAGCGTTCAAATACAGCATCTAACTGTAAAATGTGGGCTACAGTGGTGTTATCACTTTGCTGTCAGGTCTGTTGAAGAATTCATACTTGTCGTTCTCTTGGCCTTTCAGAGGGGAATCTTCCAGGTCACGTACTCAAAGTTTAAAAGGTTCAATTTTCTCTTTATCTCCAGTGTTTCATTCGTAGAGGCTCAGATGAAGCCATTATTGAACCCTCTGATCTCGGGCTTGATATTGTGTCCCCGTCTGTATAAACTGGTGTGAAATATTGTAGGCTGATCTCTGTCCTTTGGAGAACATTAAGCCCTACTCATCGCACAATACATTCTGCCTTGCAGTGCCCGGTCGCTGCCTCTAATTCCAGGGGTTTGATGTAAGAGAAAACCTGCTATTACTCAAACTGGAACCCAACTGAGAAATTCACTCTCTCCACATTTTTTCCCCCCCACCTTCAACACCTGCTGTCAAAGTGTCCTTGTGAAACACTTTACTTCTGACTGCTTCAATTGAGCCATCAGTGGAAGGATGAAGATTCACTCTGAGGATAGTATTTTAACTCTAAGTGTAAAGGCCTAAAACTAAGTAATATTAAGTCATAATAAGAATATAAGCAGCAGTGGATCCACGCAGCATCTACATATTTTAGAAAACCTTATTAAGTAGCCACACAGTGTTTTAGTTTTGTCATGATCTAAAGCCAACTAAGAGGCTCTTTCATCAAATGAAACCAAACGAGCAATAATGTAATATAAAATGGAAAGATGATGAATTAGAAGCAACTCTGCACCTTTTTAATCACTCCTCCTGTTGCAGCATCAGATCTCTTTTAGGTTTGCCTGATACAAGGATTTTTTTTTTTTTTTATCTCCCTTTGACTGTCACAGATGTCAGCTAAAGGGAATGAGGGATTCACCCAATTAATTTACTGAAGCCTGTAATAAAAAGGCTGAAAAGCAAGCGTCCAAGTGGACAGCCTTGCAATTCAATTACTTAAGTAGAGTGTTCATCCCACTTCACACCGAACAGTGTGGCTCGAGGATGATGTCATTGTGCTAACAGAGACAAAAGTTGAGACTTTTTGTTAGCCTGCAAATGAATTTATGTAAAATGGCAGACTTGTTTAGACTTTATGTGCAAACGCGGGAGCATAACTGATGAAGCTGATATAAGTAGCTTGCACAGTACAGTGTGTATCTTTTAATATACTAGTCAACAAAAGGAATGTCCCACTGAGACAATAAACTTTTATGTTGTTATATTACAGACTTGTAGGCCAGTGGGAAAGTGTGCCAGAGAAGGAACGTTGATAGTACAGTGCACTTTGTTACTCCAGGAGAAAAACAGCAAAGAAATATAGAGAAGACATTGTTTTGATGTGTGTGTGTGTGTTTGTGTGTGTTTACTGCACTCACAAAGCGTTTTCAAAAAGACTCTGCTGAAGTGAGGTTTTCCGGAAACATGTAGAGACCTTTGCTCTTTGCTACAATCAGTGTCAATATAGCCAGAGCTGTCCTTTCCCAAATCCCTACAATTTCAGTGACGGCAGTAAGAAAAACAAAAAAGAAAGAGAGCTTGTAGACGGGAGCTGCAGAACGAGAGGGTGTAAAGCAATCCATCTGATCTCGTACATAAAACATAAAAAAAAATGGTTAATTAGGAAATGAGAATGTGTTGAGGTGAAAAATAGTCTCACTTGCTTTTGAAACAACTTTTCGTGGCCTTCATACAAACACTGGATTTCTTTAAAAAAATAAAAAAGAAAGAAAAGAAAAAAGAAAACAACTGCAAAAAGTTTGTTGACAAAGGCGAAATGGAACAAAGTGCAAAAGACTCAAACTATCTCAAATTAACATAATATGAGCCTGAAAACAAATGTCCATTTCATTTTCAACATCATTCCTTTTAGATCCACACGTGACTGGAGCAGGTGTTTCTGACGGCTATAGCGAAGACTCTGCTCTGTCTGGGCCTTAATTAACATGATTAGCAACACCTGTGTTTGCCTACTTATTCATGTCAGAAGGACTAGTGTGAGAAAGGTCTGTTACATCATCCTCTTGCACCTTCCTCTCCTGCAATCATTCCCCAGCCACTCACCGGAGAATTAGTGTCACATGGAAGATGGAAAACAGCCACATTTCCACATTTTCTTTCGCCAAAATGTCCAGATATTCTGTGAAGAAGATCTGACCCAGTCAGACTTGCGTTAGAGCGTTTACGGTTACTATCTTTACCCCACATCCCTAATCTATAGTGGAAATAGTGTTACAGTTCTAATGAAAAAAAGTCTTGAGAGATGGTGGAGGATGGTGAATTGATAAACAAAATGGTGAATACAAGTAAATGCAATAGAAAAGGATTCAGAAAATAAAGAAAGATGATTTGAATGTTGCTCTACCTTCCACATTTCACTAATAATACTGAAATAGTGAACGAGGGCAGGAATACATGGACGGAGAAATAAGCATATATTACTACAGTAGTGGAAGGGAGGCAACAACAAAATGCTTGCTTTACTCTGTTTATTTATATCATCCACCTTGGTGGAGGTGCCTTCGTCTTTCTGTGGCCTGCTTTGCACTTTATCTCAGTGAACTCACTCACAATACTTGCTTAAAAGCTGATGTAAACACACATGAATTTAGTAGAGTTTGCTCTGACTACATTTTCAGAAAATCAGTTGGAAACCAGGCAACAGCCATGGACATTAACAATTATGAAGAAAGGCAGAATCTGTCTGGCCTTTAAATAAAAACCTGATGTTGTTTTTGTTTTGTTTTTTTCATTTTAACCTTACTAAACCCTAAAACTAGGCATTCCCTTCATGCATTTGAAGTAAATACAATTATACTGTTCAAAACAGTGAAAATGCATTTAAAATCGAGAAAAAACACTCTGGTATACGTAACATTTCAACATTAAAACTATGAAACTAATATTTCTAACACTCTTTATATCCACTAAAATCTTTTCTATTTCTATTCAAGGTAAAGGACTGTTAAAATTTGGTCACCTTTAAATGACATCTTCCACTTTACTGTTTCTGCTGTAACTTCCTGAGCAGAGTGTGGAAGGAAATATTCAGTACTACTATTTTGCCAGTGTGTTGTCTTTTTTTTGTTTGGTTGTTTGTTTTCTTTGCCATTTTATTGGGCACATTTTCTCAGCACTGTGAATGTGTACGTAATGTCATGTTCTGTGCTGAAGAAAATGCCCATGAACCAAAGTTCTGCATGAAAGAGAACACCTTGTACATTACCCTCACAGCCAGCTCCTTTCAAAGCTAATCAACACAACAAGAAATAAGGAAAGATAAAGAGGCAAAGTCCCATTTTCGCTCCCAGTTAGAAGCAACGCTCCTGTACTTTTTACCGTCATGTTTCCCCAATTCAAGCTGGCATCAAAGCCCGCCTGAGTAGGGGAAGATGAATGTGGTCATGTTCGAATAACAACTTTAAAGCTTCTTAAAGTGCAGCTTTGTTTATATCGTTGTCAGCTTCAGCGTTGCTTATTTATTTATTTCTTTATTTGTTTGCTTTCTTTTCACCTCCTCAGCCATTTGGCGTGCTCATTCTATCAAATTTGACACTGTCAGACTGTGACGGCTTTAAACTCCTCCACCTTGTTACGTTCCAACTCAAACCTCAATAGCGTATCACAGTGATACGGCATCGACTGCTCTCGTTCAAACCATCATCTGGAATCGATAATGAAGCTGCTTCATCTTTACAAACGTGCAAACCCTTTGCTGGCTCCACTTTTCAAACGAATCCACAAAACAAATATCTTGAACACAGCTATAATAGCATTAACATTTACAAACAAGTCTTTAGTCAGTCATCTTACTAATTACCCGGCGTTACTGCTTAGACCCCTAATCAGGCTTGACCTTGTTAAATGTCAAAGTAATGCAATATCTACTCCACGCTTTGATACTTGTACACTGTTTAAAAAAACATCAATCTCTCCAAGAATAGAATATCTACAACTACTCTGCTGCCCCCCCTCCTTCACTGACTTACACTAACCTACAAAACTGCACTGGGTTTTACTGCAAAACTCTCTCTTCCACTAAGGCTTATAGTTCCTGATCACTGGGAGATCATTTTTAGGACAATGTCCCAAGGATTTTAAACGCACATCAGACAATTCCACACCTTGTGTGTGTTTGTCTGACACCAATGTTCAGGTAAAATGGAGACGGTGGTTTGCCCTTAATGTAGTGATGCAAAAAGTAA
This sequence comes from Brachirus orientalis, assembly GCA_016785285.1. Classification (NCBI taxonomy): domain Eukaryota; kingdom Metazoa; phylum Chordata; class Actinopteri; order Pleuronectiformes; family Soleidae; genus Brachirus; species Brachirus orientalis. Next base: position 7,279,595 of record JAFBJR010000940.1, on the reverse strand, counting down.
GGGCATACAGGTTGACACGGTGGAAGACCGTGTAGCAAATTATCTTTTTTATGAACCCCGCGAACAGTACACAATACAATAATAGTTTATCTACCATTACACTCATCTTTCCCTAACCTGTGTTTAATGGTGCAGTATTTGGTGTGGGCAAATATTTGCCCACATAATTTATAAAAGCGGGGCGGAAGGGCATTATCATGTGGAATCCACTGAAGGAAACATCGTACAAGAACCCATGCAAATCTTTTATGTAATGCTTCAAAAAAAGAGAAAACTCCATTTGTTTGTGTCATAGTTTGGTCAAAAATAGCTACTGTACATGGTTATGTTCTGGGACCTTCCTCGTCATAGTTAAAATGTCAAGAAACTTGCTTCCTGTCAACTCACCTGTAGGCTAGCATGGTTCCCAAATTTTATATTCAGGTTATGAATTTGTCCTTGTGCACCATTAAATTGCTTTAAATGGGAGGAAAAAGTCAGTATGAAAATGGTGAGGGAAATGAACCACATGCAGTGGTGTTCAGACAGTTTCCTGAATTAACTGTTGTGTTTACTTCCGCTCACACTGTGCAGTGAACAGTGCCCGCCATCAATAATGTAAGGTTGTGGAACTTTGGTTCTGCTTACCTGGGCTGGTTTACTGAAAAGTCCCAAGATTCCCAAGCAGAACTAGAGCCAGAACGGGATCTGTGCCAAAGCCACACTGGTGTTAAAGTCGTATCAGTCAGCTTTACTAGTAGAGACACTGAGGCCAACATACACTCTAGCTTCTGTTGTTGCTCAATACCTTTGTTCTTACACCTGTGTGCCTGTTTTTCCACCCACAGTCTGCCTTGTCAGAACTCTGGATCTGATTCCCTGGCTTTGCTCTCAACCTGGAAACCTGTAGACTCAACCTGTCAAACATCTACAGCTCAAAGCAGCACTCAGTGTTTTTTCAGTGAAGGTCCTTAGGAATGAAAAAGTTTAAAATCAGCACATAAATGCGTGGTAAGGATAGATAAATGTTGATTCTTGGAAAATGATCAGTGGTCTCTCATGCCCAAGTCTAATGACTTATTCAACCTTAAGTTCTGATGATAGGATAAACACGCTGTGTTTGCATGGACAGTTATTGATGCTGCACTCTTAAAAGGACGGCCTCAGTTGGGTCGGCTCCCCAGCAACAGGGCAATAATCAAGTGTCAAGTATCCAATCACAGTTAGTATGCAAATGACTAATGGAGTCATCGCAATCGGAGAGTCATATTTCATATGCAGCAGGACGGGAAAACTGAGTGAAGTGTAACAGGAGAAAGCAATGTTTTCTTACAAGGTAGTTCTTCCAGAATTATTAACAGTAATAAAAAAAAAAATCTTTAAATAATGTATATTTTGTTGAGCCAACTAGACAGCAGCCAATATGTTATATGAAAGAAAGAGGGGTTTGGTGATGTTGGTCCATGTGAAGTCTATAACAAATACAGGTACCTTAGACATGGTTGAATTTTGACACATTTTTTGACCTTTTGCAAAGGTAAACAGGAGACCGTTGTGTCCCAAATGTACACACACAATTTAAAAATTAACATCAACAAAAATGTATGTTGATGTTTTTCAAAAGGCTTAATTAGTTACAAATTTTTTTACAGTATTGGTGATGATGAGAAGTCTTACTGTGTAGTTGAATCTTTATTTCAGTATTTTCAGTTATTTCCTAAATAACTAAATACAATAATCTGAGGGGGGGTGGATTTCCGACAGCCCATAATCTATGCTTGCCTAAAACCGGCCGTGTACTTAATACATAATGACAACATTAAACCGGTGCGAGAAATATGACCTCATGCTGCAGAGGACAGAGAAACTGTACATTTTGTCCTCCATGACCAGACAAGTGACAATAAACCTCAATTTTGTCCTGTATCCACCTTTAAAAGCCCGTGTTGTTACCAAAGCAACCCATGTAGATAGGTTTATTAAGTCTGGACATACAAATCTAATTTGATCACTTACAATTACCAGTGTGGGCAGTCTACTCAAAAAGGAAAAACATCCCTGCAAATACTTTGTAGTCATCTGTAAGAGAGCAAATCATGCACCATGGGTTTCACAGATTATTTAGGGCATTGATTGAATTCCTATCATCTTATTGCACTCTTCAGAGCAGAGCCCATTTTCATTGAGAGTGTTCACAGTTCATGTGAAGGGCTTTGGTCTTTGATTTTGGAGGGTAGGCGGAATTTAAATGCATCTATCAACGACCAGCGCCATCCCCATACAACATTAATGGCATACTAATCATTGAGTCTGGTTCCAGATCTGCAAGTCATTGCTCATTAACAAGCTTTGTTTGAGTGCAAATGAAAAGGCCATTCAGTGTGGATATGAGACCGCATTCATTTTGCAGATATGTGACAATCTATGTGTGATTTCTTTGAGCGTAACAAGAATTACAGTCTGAATTTTTACTTCACAGTGAAACACCAGTGTGAGACGTGGGCATTTTGCCATCAGCATGAAAGCTAGAACACAAGTGGAGGAGTGCAAAAAAAAATAAAAAATAAAATAGAAAGTAAGATTAAGAAAAGACTCTAGACAGTGCAAGTGGTTTTGATAATAACAAAACCTCATTGCATTCACAGATGGTACCCGGTCCAATGCAAATGTCAAAAGACTCACATGACAGCCACAGCATCTGCAACAAGGAGCACAGAGCGATGAAACTGGTGGAATCACAGATGGCAATATGTGCACGGAGGTGATGGGAAGCCCATCACAAACATCTTATTGCATAATAAAGATTACTAAACCACAAGAATTATACTGTTAGGGGAACACTGGCAGCAACACTCATGTCCTTACTGTTTCAGGAAAGGGCACGTTTAAGAAAATATTAATTAGAAACTATTATTTCTTCCACATTCCGATAGTTTCCCATTTTTCTTCCTTGGGTTGATTTGAATAAAAAAGCTCTACAGAGCTTTAAAGTGACGCTCAAGGCAGAAGAGTCCACACAAAGCCACATTTTCTCCAGGGTCTGTTCCCAGCCAATACATATGCAAATACTTTGTCACAGTCAGTCAGAGAAGTTACAGTATGAATCATTTTACTGTTGAATTTATTCAAAATAATGATGTCTGGATGGTAATACTGGGTCAAAGTGAGGAAATATGCCTTTGCTGTGAATCCTCAGTTCAAAGATCATTTTTTTCCTAAGGAAAGAAAGACAGTGTCCATGTTATGACATAATCAGTACCTCCTTAAATCACACATTTTAGACTCACATCTTTGGAGGATTTAAAATGCCTAAAACCTAACAAATAAATAAAGTGAAGCAATACCCACAGTTTCATTTCTTATTTCCAATTGAGTCATAAAAAGAAAGAAAACAAAATCTTATCGACAGTGATTTTTTTAATTTTTTTTTTAATCCTTGTGTCAGTGACCATCAACATGCACAATCATGAAATAGAAATACACAGAATATGGCTCTGTACACATGCTCAGTGGGACAAACCTGACCCAAACTTGTTTAAAGCCAGTACTGTTTAAATATAATGCCCCTGTTAACCAGCACCATACTGTATTTAACTTCGCCCACTGTGGAATAAAGCACTTGGTGTTTATAAAGTCACAAACTTCAATGCGCTTTCTTTTCCAGCACTCTTGCTGTCATGATCTCTGGACTCTTTTTAAATATTTTTGCACATTTATAGTATTTTTTTGGACTTTTTTGGTTTAATTTGGAGTTTGGTTTTTACATTATTTTAAACTTGTATTTATCATTTATTGTGTCTTGATTTGAGGCATTCTGCCTTGTGTGCCTTTTCATTGCTTTGCTTCTTGACCTTATTTGTTTCACCTGTGTCTTTTTAGTACGGATGTACCAATACTGATACCACTATCAGGTCCGATGCTGCCCTCTTGTACCCGTATTTGTATCCGTCACTATACTGCTGCACCCGATACCACTTAACATATCTTGAGGTGAGCTGAGCAGGCGTGCGGCAATAAGTGGAAATTTTACAATGCCAGTTTAGAAATAAGATAAGCAATGACAACAAAAGCAGCACAGACTGCAACCTGTTCTTTACTAGACTGTCAAGAGGAGGAGAAAAGTAGCTCCTTCAACACAAGTCATTTGATAAATATTGTGAATTATTCATTGAATCTAATTCAAGTCTACCAGTTCCTATACTTTTGCTCACTAAAAAAAAAAGTTCTATTACAAATGCGACTATCTTCAAAGTTGTTTAACATACAGTATGTCAATGTAAATATTTGAATATAACAGCTGAAATAAATACAGATTTCGTCTTATATTCATCTTTTGACATCGAACCCAAATGTTTTAGGTGTCCAGCAAAAATAAAGGAATCGGCCTCACTCTTTCAATATTCTTGAAAGGCACTGTAAATGTTGAAACAGCAGCAATAGTATCTAATGTTGTATTGTGTTCACAGTCTGAGTGAGGTAAATTAAATTTGCTTTCAACATATTTGTTTTGCTGTTATGGTATTATTACTTAATATTGGCATGTACTCAAATTAAATCATAATTATACTCAGTCAGAAAAAAAAGTGGTGTCAGTGAACCTTTAGTGCTTTTTAAATACCGGTTTTGGGTCCTTTGTATTGTTGTTGTTGTTGTTACCATGACACATTTAGGCAGTACATTTTCAGGTGCGCACAACCACAGCCATGTTGTGTCACCTGACCCGAATACTAACAGATTATTTTTGAGGGGCTTGGATCACTAAGAGCTCCGCTTTATGATAACTGTGTTGTCCATCGGGCCAACCCTATAGTGCATGACAGTAACAGCTACTGTTCACAAAAACTCTAACACCTTTGCTGCTGTAACCCATACATCATGATCCAATAGACCTGATCGCTCATCAGACACTGTAAATGCTGTAAAAGCGGGCTGATGCAGAGGAGAGGCTGTGCCATCTTTCCTTGTTGCCTAGATAAAATCTGAAGTATAAATTGGCTGTGATTCTTAAATCAGAATAACTGCCCCTTTCAATTATGACAAATGAAATGTCAACATAAAACAGGAATACAGTACACAATCATGTAGGTGTGTGTGTTTGCATATAAATGTGTTCTAAACACGTTTAATCACTCAGTTATAAAACCTTTTGTAGAATTATGTTGATATGTGGTATTACAGGTTAATAGGTAGATACAATACAATGACTCTTTCATAGTGAGGCAGTAAAGCATTGAAACTAAGTAATCTTCCTTTTGTCCTGTTTGTTAGTGTGCCTCTGTGTTACTTCACCATCTGTTTCCTCACCTGTTAAAGAAAAGGCAGACTGTGTTTGCTACTGTGCAGCTTATTTTCTCCGCTGCTTACATGTATCACATTCACTTTGTTTTTTTAAGCTTTCTGCTATATTGGTGTGTACAGACAGTCGTGACTTTAAATGTTTGAATATATTGTTTTATATCTTGGAAAGCAGCAGGTTTAGCAGTGATCTGGATCAAATAGAGAAAACCAGGAGCAGCAGTGCAAAAAAAGAGAAGGATCAGTTCAAACATATGGGGCAGGGGGAAACGCTGACAGATTGGAGTCTTAATTATACAAACATTTCATACAGGCAAAGCTGCTCTTGTAGGAAAAACAACCTCATTGGTGCAATTAAACCATGGGGGACGGATCGAAGGAGCGTTTAAATTATTTATTCATATGAGTAGGCAGTGAGAAGTCCAATACAGTTATGAACAGAGAATCTGCAGCATATTCATAAATTATCACAGTATTCAATATAATTACGGTTTAAAGCATGGGCTTTGTTGGGCCTCAGTGTCCAAGGCTACAAAACTACAAAACCTTTAATGTTGAATAGCTGGTGAATGTTGAATTACCCAATTTAAGAACACAATACAAACAAACACAGACACCCCCCCCCCCCAAAAAAAAACATCTAAACAAAAAAATGCAAAAGTAGCACACTTACATTTGATTTCAACCAGCCTAAGGGTGAGGAAAAAAGGCGAGATACCATGTAATTGTATAAAAAATGTATGTGGTATATTAAACCCATCTCTTATTTCATTTATAACTTCACCTGCTATTAATCCTCACGTGAATCTTTAATAAAGGCTGAACTGAAATGAATGTGTCATATTGTTCTACATGATACAATAAATCTTTTAAAAAAATGATTAATTCCAAGTCAATGAAGTGTGCTGCAGAAGAGAGAAAGACACAGAGAGCGAGGGAGAGAGAATAACAATGTCTGTGGTTACAATAGATACAGAGAGGGAGAATCTGAAAAAGCTTTAAAATCACAGCAAGAAATCAAGGAAGAAATGAAGTTTATATTGTAGATGAGCAGTAGAAGACTCTGATTAACTGCATGGAGAAATAAATTGCAAATGTCGATTGTTGTACATCTGTTGCTGCGTTGAATATTGGCCCGTAGCTGCATCTAATAGTGTTACTGTGTTGTGTGACTGTCAGCCCATATGGAACAGTGCACACTGATGACTCTTCCACCCCTATGGGCTGGAACTGTGCATTAATGCTTTGCAGCTTTACAGATTTGTAATTCTCTGCCTTTTCAAAGGAAAATCAGGCGAATGATTTGTGCAGCTGTTTATTTTTCTTGTCATGTGTGTTTTTAAAAATTTAAGTGCTGTCGTTCTCTATTTGATCCACTCTGACACTGGTTGCTTGTTTTAGATTAGTTTTTAGATTTGCTTGTTGCACCATGGCAGTTTTACTGTTTCTTCCCCTTTGTGCATTTGAGCCATTTCACTATGTTTAATGTTGCTACTTTGTCATCTTCATCTCTTCTAACATCAGACCTTTGTTTCTGCATCTGTGATGCAATATGGAGACAGATTTCTTATGAACTACAAAGGAAACCAGAAGGAGGAGCTGACTGCAGATGGTACATTACATCAAATAGGACATGAAAGCAGTTTTATGAAAACACTGAACTGTTTTCATCGTGCTAACAAAGTAGATATGTGTTTACAAGTGTTATATGAAGCTGTCGTGTGTAACTTTTAAATAGAAACAAATGTTTGTTAGATTCAGACCGTTGTCCAAATCATTGCTGAGTACGTCAGCTCCACACAGTTTGCAGTTTTTTCTAAGCAGTGTTTTGATCTTGTGTTGCCCGGCAACATTCCTGTGCTGCACACAGGAAATGAATCCTTTTACTGCATGTCAAGACAGATGGAGGGAACCGCAATGTTGCTCTGGCAAATGAAAACAACTGCAAACAGTGTATGACTGAATACACAAACAAAACCGCCATGACAATCATTTTGTTCCCTCCCACTGCCTCAGTCAGAGCTGATAGTATTGCTTGACGGTGTCCATTTTCAGATGAAGGACGAAACATGAAACTAATGTTACATCCCATCTGTTCTTGAAGGCCAACAAAAACAAAAATCACAGCACTATGTATTGGACCTTTAAGCATAATTTCACATATAACAACATTTTTATTATTTTGAGTTTGGACAGAAGAAAAGGTAGCCTGTGTTGCTCTCCAGAAACATCTATACTCATTAATCTAATTATTTGTAAAAAAGTGTGGTGTTTTGGGAAAAGGCTTTTATCCCTTGACAGACAACAAATCGGGAGAACTTGGACAGCTACTTTCTGTGTTACCTTTAATTTCTAATCCAATTGTAGCTTGTTTCATTCAGTTTCGCCAAAGGGAGTTTAGGACGGTGTTATTTGAACAGCCTCGGATTCCACAGAAAAGTTCAGAATCTGGTCATCCTGATGAGCATTGGTTATTTTCCACACCTTAGCACTGTCACAGTGGCAAGCTGAGGCCAAAGGAGGTAGAGGGTTATCTCCCTCATTTTCTGCTCTATCTCCTCAACCATATTGTGCCTCCAATCCAATCCCCTGCCTTTTCAAGTCCATGGCCCCTCTTTTTCTTCCCTTTTTTATGACGGATAGAATGAGGTATTACTCTCTGTTCTCCACCTGGGGAAATTCTGAAGAGGAGTCGTCTCATTTTCGGGAGATGATTCTGCCTCTGCCTTATACCGAGGCACATTGAAAATCCAAATCTGACAGCAGACGATAAATTAAAGAAGCAGTAAAAGTAAACATAATTAAACTTAACCTGTGGACAAAAATGCCTCATGCGTGCTGGCTTTCAGGGGCATTAATGCATCTTTTATTCTTGGTTTAGACCCAAATTGATCACTTTATGCACAAATGTTTACTATTATAGCATCCCTGAGGGAGAGTGCTGTCACTGATGTCCAACTTGCATCCACTCTGAAATACAGGCAGAAACTTGGAAAGCATGGCTGCTTTCAAGGGAAGAAGAGAAGGTGGCAGAAAAATGAAAGCAAAAGACAGCGAGGTTGTTAATAATTAATTCAACAGAGCTTTAGTCCAAAGAGGCCAGAGGAAAATATATTGATGTTTGAAAAATGCTAATTAAAGAAAGGAGCACACTTTGGTTTGGAAGGCATCCGTCTGCCCAGGCAGTTTGAAATCTTACTCTTGCCTGAGCTAATGGTGCTAGTAATGCCTTTGGGGAAACACGGCTTGAAACACAGAGGCAGGCGCTAATGAGTCTCGTGGACCTCTCTGGTACACAGGATGAATGAGAGCCATGGAAAAAAAGACTCTAAAAGGGAAGGAGCCACACTTGGTGGAAGATATTCTTTTTAAACTTTATGGCAAATGAGGGGAGATGAATCCGTCAGCGGGGAAAACTGGATCCGCACGCCCCCACCGACTCTGCTGGCAGCCAGTGTTGAGTCACAGTACAAACAGGATCAGTATAGAAGCAGCACTGAGCAACAAATATACAGTGTTGGCTTCACTCAGCACACATGGGGTGAATAAAACACGACAACAAAAAAAAGTAATCCTGCTTGCATACACGCTTTCATATCTTCTGCAGCTCCTGAAAAGAGTTTGCTTGAAACTGCTTGAAACTGAATGATTTGCATGTTTCACAAAACATCACTATTCTTACACAAAGAGGCAAGCAGAGGCAGTAAAGATGAGGTCTGTTGGCCAACATAGTCACAGTGGTGTGAACATGGCATCACACCCATAATGACCACACTAATGCTTTTATCTTTGCTACATACACGTTGTCTCCACTGTATTTAATGAACATTCGTGTTTTGTAGTTATGGAAAGTTCACTCTGATGAAGTGATGTACCGTATTGTGCATATCTTATGATGCTGTGATTACCAAAGTTTTATTTCATCTGCCTATGGGAACCACAGATGCAAATTAGCTCCATGCTAACTCTGGCCCAATTATTTATAATTGCGTCCGTGTAAAAATGAACAATAAAATGATCCACTGGGGACCATGAAATGTATTTGAATCCATCTCTTGCATAAGGTATCATCAAAGTTACACAGACATCATCTCAACTCTCACACATGCTTTCATCCCTGCCCCTGTTTGTCACAAATTAAAGTCAGGCGGTCACATTACAAACTGTGCAGTCCCCATGACAATAGGAGCTTCATGAATGACACTCCTTAAGTATTTATTTCCAGGCTTATATGATTTGTTGACATTTGCCTCCAGCAGATAAAGTGCAGTCAACAAAGTAAACATACACCACCTCTATGTATTTGTCGAACAAGTCCATGTGTGCCATGTTCACAGGAGATGTAAACACAAAAGCGTGCACCTTCTTCTGCAACATGAAAAGGAATCTATTCCTGTAGGCTGTGTTTACTCAAAGTCCCCTGAGGAGTGTATTCAAATGATTTTTCACGTGTAGCTCTGTTTAACCTTTTGAAGTGGAGTGGAGTGGATTTTGCGGCCCATGATATGATATTAAGAGCTCAAATTGTTAAATAGTTTCGGACTGATGTAATTGTGGCCTTGCGCATGTACAAAATTAGCTGAGCACAATCAAAGCTGTGGGATATAATGCCACTTAGAATGAGGATTTTCTCATTTAATGGGGGGAAATTTGTTTTGAATGTACTAATGTAGCGTATGCTGTTTGCTGGAAGAGTCCTTACCGCAGGCTGGTTTGTTAGATCTCCCCCCACAGCTTGATAAAAGTGTGTTATATCTCGTACAGTATTCTATTTCTGTCCCATATGAGATAGCAATCTGGGGACAGAGGAGGGATATCGCCTTTGTAGTGGCAGATCTTCAGAAAGACGAGATCCAATCTTTCTCATCCCCCCCCCTCTCTCTCTCTCTCTCTCCCTCTCTCAGTTGGGGACAGATAGGCCTGATATATTGCACAAGCAAGGTCCCACCAAGTTCTTTCTCAGAATACTTGATGCACGTAGATGATAAAGTTAAAAGCCTGCGTATCAGAGCGGATATCTCATAACCAGGAGACAACTCTTATAACTTGTGACAGAGATGCGACACAGAGATAGTTTTATTGATCTCCAGGCCTCCATCAGATCTGATAAGATCATTAATTCGAATTGTCCCATTAAACAACGTAACCTTGGTGCCTAACGTGAAAATCAACACTAAAGGTTCAATATGTAACAACTAGTGCACAGTCCATTAAACCCAGTGGTGCTACCATTGGTGAACATGGTGCTTCTAATCTAGTTTTGTTCTGAAGTAAACCTTTTTATGTATGGCTTAGTTTTTTACTCTCTAATAAACCTTTTTTGTTGTTGTGGTTTTCAGGAAAGATAAGTGCATTATGCCCCAAATATTTATATCTCTGATTCCTGGAGATATTGACATTCTAAATCAGACAGATAATATTAAAACAGGCAGTGACACAGAGAACATTTTATTTTTGTCCTCAGTTGTCCTATTTAAAAGCTGCTGAGATGGGATTTGTTTACCCAAGAATCTGGATTTTGTAGGTTCTATAACACTGTATTGGTGTTCTGTGTGCATTTTGACTTGACCCTGAATAAACTGTAAGCCAGCTGTGTTCCCCCCCCAGCTTTTTCTTCTTTTGTGTGTTTAGAAATGAGTCCTGAAACTGACATTTTCTTTGGGAAAGTGTAAAACCTGCTGGTGAAGTTGGAATGTCTGTGACCCATTTTTAATGCAAATCATCTTCTTTCAAGAACATTCTCAAACTTAAGTTATTCCACTGCCACATTCTGCTCCAGTCTTTCTTCTGTAAATACAGTATACAGACTCTCATCCCAAGAACATGTTTTAAGTCGTATTGCATCTGTGTTGTTCTTAACTTAAATCATTTCACTGCACTCTATATGTATTAGTTAGGTTTTCACAAATTAAATCTCCAAATATTTTTTAGCTTGGCTGTTGTTCCATTGGTTGTAAGTGATTTTTAACAGCATTTGGCATCTACAGTATGATGTTGCATTACTGCTTTTCTTCCCCTTCCTATACTTTTACCTCTTCTTCTCCTGTAAATCTCTTCTCTCTGGTAATACTTTGCTTTAACTTGCAGGACTCTTACAATGAGGCATTTTTACCTTGTTGTATCACTACTTTTTTTACTGAGTAAATGGTTTAAATTGTTCTACCACCCTTGAGTAATGAAGGGGAAATCCTGGAGCATGAAGAACGTAATGTGATCATACACATCACAGTCGGCGCTCACTTGAAACTATGGGGAGGCAGGGAGTTAATGTTCCTGGGTGCTCACCTTACAGTCATCGCCATAGCTCATTAGCATTCACAGTTATTCTCGACTTTCCCCCTGCCATCAGTCCCACTTCATCAGTTAAACAGCAAGCTCCTAACCCTGGCTTTGTTTGGTGGGAGCGTCCATGTCTGATAAGGGCCCCCCTGATATGGCTGACACCATTAATCACCAGCACCGTGGGAGGACACGGTGGGCAGGCTAAGAGCAGCAAGCCCCACCATCTCTCCCTGTGGATCCTGTTTAAGGGTACCATGCTCCTAATTAATAGAGCTGGCCCTCTCTCTATGCAGATATACATCAAAATGCATGTTGGGAGAGGGGTAAATAATGTATATGTGAGAGACACATACAAAGCAAGAGCGACGGAGTGAATCGGCGTGTGGGCTGTGTGCTCATAGAGTATGTTTGAAATAGAGGGACAGTGGAGAAGAGGAGGAGGAGGAGGAGGAGGAGGAGAGGATCGGTGGACAGAAAACTGATATCTCTGACTACTTGAAAGGCGTAACAGCAAATGTCAGCCCCGTTGATAACAGTACCTTTTTGCCCTCTTGTAAGAACCCAGGAGGTGGGGAAGACATGAAACATGAGGCCGAAGCTCTCAGTTTTACTGCTCCAACTCCAACTTGTAATTGCATGATAAAGATGATGGACTTTAAAAAGCGGGGCATAAAGAACTGCAGTATATCCACACACAGGTTTGTCAGTCATGCAGCTTCTTATTTAACTGTTTACTGTAACGACATATGTAATTCAGAATCCAGAGATAAGCCTGAAATAGAAACACCATGTGCAGTGATAAAAATAGTATTTTTGGTTATTTTCTACTCTTCATTGCAGAGTAATTGGCTTCCTTTTGTTGTTTTGTATCAGTTTATTTGCATAGAAATAAAACAACGGAGAGGGCATTAAAAATGTGCACAGGTGAGGTTTTCAGTATTACAGAAACAAAGCAGCTGGTAGAAAATGTGTGTAGGAACTCTTGACTCAGTTTTGCTCTTGAAGCTTCTTATTTCTACTAATGTCCCTATGAGCGCTGCTGTGACTGGTCACATTGATACACAGGTACAGTGTGCAAAACATAGCAACATTTATTGATAAAGCTGCATGTTGTACCGCACTAGTGGTGATGGAGTGTGATGGAGAACCTTCACTCACTGTGATCTATTAGGCTCATTGTGGGTTGATGAAAAATAAGCAAGCTCTGAGACTTTTTGCTGATATCTGCTATGCCAATGTATCGGGAGAGCTTGGGCGGATAGAACACCAGAGGAGGCCCCGGCATAGAAACACCCTATTCCGTCTACTGTTTTTGTCATTAATCATTTCAGGGGATATTGTCATGTTTGCCAACATCCGATAATAAATTTTAAAGCCAATAATGTGTGCATCCCTTATTTATTTGGCTTTATTGAGGTGTCTCAGTGATCCTGTTCCAGCCTGATCATTATTATTCAACTGTAGCAGAATTCAAATCTAATAAAAAAAAAATAAAAAAAAAAAAAGAAAAACATTAACATCATTCAAGCAGTAAAACCTACTCCCCTCAGGCTGTTGCAACTGTACAGCCACAATCATTGACAGCAATTTAACAAAATGACTGCAATTTTAATTAGTGGGGCTGCAGGGTATGTTCTGTAGCCCTAACAGTCATTTGTATAAACAACTGGGGTAAATTCCCTAAAAAGTTAATTAATGAGCATATTTTTATGCTACATGTTTACATTTTTTACTGATTCACATCGAAGTGTGGCTCATTTGAATCAATAGGCCACAGGAAATTGACAGTGCTACACCACCAAACACAATACTCCCCTTCGTTCTGTCCTCTGGGCTGGTTATTCTCACTGTCTCATCACAGTTTTAATTTGTGAGCTAACACGTTTGCTGGCTGCTCGCAAGTATGCTTTTTAGCTTTCTCAAGAATGGGATGATAGAAAGAGTCTCAGTTCATTTGAGAGATCCATTTGTTCCATTAAATCGTAATGGTGATAGACTCTGGTTAAATGAAAAAGATAGTGAAACATGGCCAATAAGCTACTATAGCTGCTTACATTTTGGCCTCCTCAGCCTTCCACTCCTTTAAACATCACCATGCTAATCCACTCATTTTACTTTTACATTTACTCAATTTGATGTGATTTTTTTTTTTAGTTTTTAAAAGTCTGAGTCAGCATTTGCTCTTGTTATGATATGTAAAAACAGCTCTTCAACTGAACTGGAGAACGGGAACGTCTGACCCCACATGTGTACAAGGTGCTATAAAAGTTACAGTTATTAAAATAAAGCATGTCAGATGAGAAATTTTGAAATACAGTCCTATTCAGACGAGATTAGTTTTACTTGGGTAGGTGAATTAATGTTTTTACCACAGGACATCTGTAATATTAATGGCCAATTTGCAGTTAAACTACCACAATTGGAAGGGGGTAAAATGCCCCGTCTTTCCCAGGAGCCCTTTACTGAGCCCTGGCCGAGTTCCGTGCACTCCTCCAGCAGCTGACCCATAGACAAGGCACATGCTCTCTCGCTGTACCCAGTAACACTGGTGTGCAGAAAAGACCCCTGACATGGGAGGACAAAGGGCGGGTAGTGAGCCTGGTGGTCCACGAACAGTGCCACCACCACTGCTCCTCGACACCATTTCTGTCAGAGAATACTCTTCTAGGACACTGAGTGGCACTCCGAGTGAAGACACACTTCAATATAACATCTCCATGCTTGAAAAGATTATGGAATATTTCTGCACATATTTACTGCTGATCGATTTGCACAGGATTAGTATTACCTGGGGTGATTTTTTCTGGACCTTTCTATCCCTGGTAAAAGTCACTGATAATCTTTTCTGACATCATTCGCAAATTATTACTGACAAAGCACGTTCGGAGGTTATAGTAATAATTACTTTACCCCATGTAAAACTAATCATTATTTTACATATGTCATTATATTATTTTTGAATACTTCTGGATTCGTCATGTAAATAACATATTTCTGCATCCTTCTGTAAAACAGTGATTTCTTATCAGATTATATATACTTTGATACCAATAAAGATGATGGGCCAATAATAGACTGATCTGTGTGACAGTCTGCAAATCTGTAGAACATTTATTCATATTTTAAGAGAAATCACATTTTCATGTTGAAAGCCTTTGAGGTTTCGTTATAAAACATTAGCACCTTTATTTTCAGGCCTTGCAAATAGCTTTGAGTATCTTTACTCTCTTTTTTTCCATCAGTGACAAAATCCCATAACACATTAGACCTTTTCTGTACTCTTGAGGGTTGGAAAAATGTAGGGCTGGAGAATGAAGTGGTCAATTTGTTCGAATGTGAGTGTGTGCATGATCAAAGCTGATGAAAAGATTCCTCCCTAATGGTAAGCGCTTGGAGAGAAAACAGGCAGCGCAATGATTGAGTATGAGTTCAAGTATAAGTAATTGCACATGTGAGTACTTCTCTTTGTCATGTAGCCTTCATGAACTTCCTTCATAAAGATCTCCACAGACAAATTCACACAAGAAATCTTACCCGTGCTTTAACCCCACTCATATTGCCGCAATGTCTTTCTAATTATGGTGATCAGAAATCGATTTTCGCCTGTTGTAGCATCCATGTTGGTTGATCTCAGGTTTTAACAAATGGGATGACTTTCTGTGGGTTCAATAGTGGTGAAAGTGACAGTATACACAGCAATTTTATTCAGCCATTAATCTTGTGTAAACCATATCAAACAGTCTTGTATGCATCGTGTTCTATTTCCGACTTCTGCGAATGACAGGATGTGGTGTGAGTGTGTCTTTCCTGACTGGGTGATCAGATTTGATCAGACACAGTTAAAACCTGCACCCAGGTTACACCTAAGCAATGTGAGATTCCCCCCAAATCCATAATAAGATTCCTGTTGGTTTTACAATTGATACTCAATGATGATCTCCAATGATGAAAGCACTTTAGCTGGGATTACACGTGGCAGCATGGGTGAAGAGGAAGTGAGGGGAAAAAAAAATCTTTAGCCAAGTGAGGGGAAAGCAGTATTGATCCATATGCATTGTCTCGTTAATTTTGCCAGAGGTGTGGATTCCTCCTGATCAATACCCAGCGACTGCATCTTTATTCTTCTGTGTAACCTATTACTGTCTGTGAAATGCAAGCCCATACCACAATTAGAGCTGTGGGGCAGGCAAGACCAATCAATAGCATAGATGTATGATCTGTATTGCAGGAAGCAATAACTATTCAAAGGTACAGGATATATTCTTCCAAGGCTAAAGGCTAATCTGGATGAGTGACTCCAGCTTAGTCAATGGCCACCACAGTTCCCCACAGCCCAGCTTTAATAAGAAGAGCAGGCCTCAAGGCTTTTCACCATACAGCTCTGGTCTCCAGGGTGATTTCCATCTATCTGCTGCTCTTATGAAAGTAATGATCTTCTCTGCTTTTGCATGATGTGCTGCACTGGTAGAGAGGTGATACAAGGTCTATGAGAAAACATGGAAAAATTGCATATACACAAGTCTGAAGGAAAAACAAAAAAAATAAATAAATATAAAACAATGATGGGAAACAGTGACACTAACTTGAAGAGCTGGTGCACTGTAAATGAAAAAGCATATTACAAAGCTAAACCCAAAGTTCTAGTTGGTTGGTTGGTTCTAGTTTCTTAATATCTGTATATATTTATATTACATTACATATTTATTTATGTATCTTTTAGTTCAGGTTATTTATTTATTTATTTATTTATTGTTAAAGTTGCTTCGTTAGAAAAATACAGATATTTAGACTGAACAAAAGAAGCAAACGATTTAGTATTATGTAGCCAAACCATTAACACAAGAAACAGGTGTCACAGCTAATGCTTGCGTCACCTTAGTGGTTCCAAGCATCCCTATTTCTGTTTTAGTGAATTTTTTCACCACATCACCAGCTCATTTCCACCTACTCTAACCACAGAAGTGATTAGTGAATGGCAAGTGTGTTGGAGTTTTCAGAGTCAGTCTGGAGTCTGGAGTGTTGCTACATGTAGTTTCCTCATCTTGTCCGTTTAGGCCTGTTGCAAGTGAACTGTTGTGACCCCCTGCCAGTCTGAGCATAAGTGATGGGGCTACTACACAGTTAATGTCACTTTTTTACTGTCTAAGGCACTTTTATGTACTTTGTCAGGCAATTGTGTTGCTTCTTTAAGGCGTAACTTTGCAAGTCTGGTTGGTGCTATTTTTGCCCTTTTCCTCTGTGTAGCTCCCTCTTATGTCTACCACTTTCTCTTCACTGTTGTAAAAAGTCACCACTGATGCTCCAACCTCGCTTCCCTTCTTCTGGCCTTGTGTATTTGTTTTTAATGGAGTTGGCAAACAAACGCCATGGAGACATGTGCAAATATACATACTGTAAATATGTAGAGACCAGAGTTTATCCCACAGATGCTTAGACGTGCTACAGCAAAAATTTCAGGTCACTCACCATACGCAAAAAGCCGGACTCCTGTGGGACCTCTTGCTCAGTCGTTTCCTCTTTTTCGCTTCCTCCAATAACAGTTGTCTGCTACTTTTTTGCAGACTCTGCCATGATGAATGTCTAAAATAACACTTCTCTACTGCCACAACTATGCATATGTTCCAAACGTATGTATATCGTATACGCCTTCTTGTAACGCAATATATATATTCTCAGTATCTTATTTCTTTAAATTTTATCACCAATTTATACATGTTGCATCTTATTTATAGACTGTATGTTGCACTTAAAATTAGTTTAGTTAGCTGTTGCTATTCTGTTATTATTTAAGCTACTAACACTAAGAGGTTTTTCAACAACCCACCACAGTCTTAGAAGCTGATACCCAACCATGGATCTTAGTTGGCTTCAGTATATCTTCTGTCTAATTGTGTGATGTTCAAGTGAATCCATGTGGGCTCTCCATTAGCCTACATGTGTTTCTCATCTTTTCAGCTGCAGCTGCTTGTCATTGTATCATATACTGCATGAGTCAGTTCAGGTCGACTGCATTTAGGATGCGTTTTTTTAATTCATTCATTCGTCTATTTCAAAACAGTTCTCACCCTGCTCAGTTTCCTTTCACGCCTTCTTTATTTGAGGAGTTATTCATATCAAGTTTGGTAACTTTTCCGCAGATCGCGAATGGGAAATATGTCGTGATGATGCTGGTTGAGGATTGAAGAGCTAACTAATTAAAATTTTAAAAAGGCTAATGGTAATAAGACTAATGATGGCGTGAGAGGGATGATTTAGCAGTGGTATCATCATCCCTTTCTACGCGATGATGTAAATGTTTCCATGTAATCAGCGGTGTCGAACTCAGCACTGATGAGGGAAGCTGCAGCTGCAGACTGAGTTGATATTGTTGTGATACTCAAACTTCCTCACCCAGCTGTATTTTCATATTTGCAGAAGAGTGGCTGTTGACATATTAGGTCGTCCTTTTCTGACAGTCCCTGCCATGGTTTACATGTAAAGGAAATCACTATAAATCACAGCTAAATTGCATACCACAACTAAGATGATGTTTAAAATAATGACATCGCTGTAAATCTTCCATGCTGCTGACTGGACCAGACAAAAACATAAGTTTATTCTGGGGTTTGTAATATAATTTCCAATTCAGATTAGCCTGACATTGATGGATTGTATCATCATTCTGCGGAAATGCAATCTGACTGTTTTTTGTTGACAGGCTGACAATTTCACTAGTTTATTGTGTGGGTGGGCTGTTTTGCCAATAGTTTTGGGGAATAAAAATCAAATCAAATAGTCAAATTTATAAGTTTCTATTAAGTTTAAACAAAAGTTTTGGGGGGGGGCATTTTGCCACATGTCACCGTATCTTATAATGTATAATGTCATGCCTCCCTATGCCCAATGTCTGTGTAAAGCTGCAGCTTATGGATACTGGTGAATTGAGTGTAATGGCCTCCTGGCTGTCTTTCAGAGAGTGCAGAGGCACTTAGGACGGGACAGTGATGGCCACTGGTCATTTGTGCATGGATTTCACTGCCACGTTTGAGAAGTCGCTGCTCTCAGGTATTCACTGCAGCATGAAAAGCAATAAATAGCAGAGCTATCTCACTGTTAATGTCCACTTACCTCCTGAGAGCCCAGTGTTTTATATGTTAATGAAAGTGCCTTGTATCAAGTATGCACACATACACACAAGCATACACAGATATTCTTCCTTTCGCACACACATATATTTATCAAGTGATTCACGCAGTGTTCTGCCATAGATGAGAACAAAATAGGCAATGAAGTCTTTTTCTCCAGCAGGTTAAACATGAGGCAACTGCATCCTCCACTATATAAGTGTGATGTTTTTCTTTTTTTTTCTTGTCTTTCACCCCCACGGGCTGAGAAACAACTGAATTAGATGTTTACCAAGTGGTTTAACCCGCGGTTTGGGGAAAGAAAAATAATGGGCCGGTCCTGTTTGCTTCAATTCACTGTGCATGTTCAAAGCAAGCCTCTCGGCTCCCAGTCATAGTCTTTGGATCGGAGATGAAAGTTCCTAATCAAGCTCACCCCTCTGCGGGGTTCCACTGACCTGAGAAAGTGTGAAGGTAAAGCTGGTTAATCACATTCGTCAGTGAAGCTAAAGAGAAAGGCAGCTGCATGTCCACTGTTCATTTCCATGGCGTCTTCTTGACAGAGTGGGTCAGGCGAGGAGCGGCGAAGGAAAATAAACTTCAAACATGAAGTGGGTATCTAATTAACCACGTCAACATAGTTCAGCTTAACGAGCATTTCATCCCTGACTTTGCTGTGCCAGCCGTTCACTGCAGCTTCTCACAGTTTCTGAGGGCAACTCAACATCTTAGGCAGTTCGCCACAAAAATGAGCGGGCTGCTTGCCAGGGCTTTGTAAATATACGAATATGAAACAGCTCTGCCAACATCCTCCTGCTATGCTGGGAATGAGGCTTTAATGAGGAATGTTTCATGCTAACTATTTTTAATAGGCCTTTGGTTGAATGACACTGCACAGCTGTCCAGCATATGTTTAGCTCGAGTTTCCCTCTGAACCAATCAGGGCTGTTTCTGACCTGCAAAAAGGACTTCACTCTGGAGAAATAATGATGTCTGGTAAGAATCATTACCTGCTGCAAGCTTGTAATGTACTCCACTAGCACTGCACATATAAATTTTATTAAGAGAAAATACATTAATGATCATGGTCAAGAATAGTCAGCAGGACTAGTCATACTGCTTGGCTTTAACACGTGTCATCTCCCTAAAGCTGGGATGACTTTAGTTTAAAGACCTGCTAAAAACGTCTCATAACAATGATATGATATGTGCACGCTTTACAAAAATTAAATAACACTTGTCTACAAGTACAAAACCCTCTGCAATTATGCGATTAATTGTGTTTACTGTCTGGCCACTAGTCTAGCTGGGCCTGCTAGATGCTAATTTCTTCTATAATAGGAAGCCTAGCATTACAGCCTATCTACCTCCCTGTTTAACATCAACCAAACACTAAACAAAAAGCAGGGATCAGACACATTTTATCAGGTGACTCCAAATTACCATAATCTATAAATAAATGCACGGAACATCTATCAGTCTTTGTTAAATGCATAACTGTCCAGTGGTTTGTCTGACAGGCCTCAAAACTGACAGGTGACTCAGGGAACCAATGTGTTCAGAACCGACCTTGGCACTGACTTTTTGGATAAGAAATTCAAGAGATACTGGTAGAAATCACTCAAAGAGTGACCTCCGCACTGTCTTACAAACAGACAGTCTTCAAAGCACCAAGTTTTTAAAAAACTACCCCTAACTAGACAAGGAGTGGCTCAGACTTACTCTCTGGTATTAACTTGTCTGCTGCCCTATCCTCCCCATGATGGCCGTGGAGCTGATGGTGCAAATCCCGTTTGACATGGGGCAAAAGGAGAGGTCACTAGTCTATCACATAGCCTGCTATTGAGTTATTTCTTGTTAAATTACTTTTACATGTAAAACTTTTATGGTATGTTTGAGGCCCTTTCCGTAAACCTAAATTCACAGCAGAGTAACCTCTGAGAAAGGGAGAAATCCAGCACATGAATGCGACTGAGCCCATGCTATCTTCAGGGACAAAACAGGATTTCACATTTTTGTTGCAAAGAAAATGTGAAGAAATGGCTTCACATAAGCATTATATCCAATATGACAGGCTTTAGTGTGGGTGAACAATTTTAGAGCAAGCTAACCATCCCTGTCGGTCTGTCTTTGCACAGTACAGCCCAGTATGCGATTGTTGCCCATGCCCAGTTCGATCATAAATGAAAGTGACTTTGAGAGCAAACAAACAAACAGAGCTTAAGTGAATCAGTTAGGCAGAAAGAGGCATGTGGCAGGCAGGCAGGTGATGGATGGTGGCGCTTAAGAGCCGTGACTTTTGGGTAAGTGACAATGACACACATAAAGGCCACCATTACCCATTTTAAGATGCGGTTAAAATCCTTATCGACCTGCCCGCCTCACTTGCCAATATGCCAGAGCATCACGCCAGCTGGAGTTAGATGGCAGACAGGGAGTGATTTGCATTGACGAGAACCACCTCGTCCCCTCTCTATAACACACTCTCTCACATACACACACACACACACGCAACTTTCCTTGTGTGAGCAAGCTTTAAACCAATAAGAGCAAAAGCACCCATAGTCGCAGATCAGTGATGGTTTTATAATGCTGCACTCTCCAATTCGTCACAAACACTCTTCAGAGTAAAGTGTGCTGCAGAGTCAAATTAAAACCTGACACCAATTTGGTGGAGGGCACTTTTTCCACCCCTGCTAATGCTGCTTGAGACACTCACCTGTGCCCAATAATGGCACAAAATTACAGCGTATTCCTCCATTTTCGAGTCTGCACTCACATAAAGTTCAGATCCCCTAAGATGCATCAAGTGAAGCCACCGATCTATGTTGATTTGTTCACATAGCTAGCATCCACATTTGTCCTTTATTTTAAAACGTTTACCTCCAGACTTGTGCAGAGAGTATAAAATACATAGTAAAGTTCTCAGGAATCCTGGACAAAAACAACTGCAGGATCGATTTAGACTGTGTTTTTCTGTTCTTTTTTTATTGAGTGCACTAAAGGCTTCTGACCTAAAAGCTGTTTCAATGAACTATCTGACTGTTTAGCCAACCATCATGCAGTTTTTGTTTTTCCTCTGATCACGGCTGGTTTTAGTGTGCTTCTGTAGTGATGGATTTGTGTTTAGTATGAGCAGCTCAACAGCGAAAGAATTAAATAAATCAGGCGTTGCTAAATTAGAAAAATGCCTGTGAAGAATGGTGGTGATGTGGTGTAAGCAGTAGTGTGTAACTTTAAAATATAAACAAATGTCTGTTACATTCACACCATTGTCTGATGCTGATAAGCCATGTAACCCAAAGACATTCTCTTTCTGCACAATGCGAGTAAATTGTTTTATGTCAAGAGAAATGGAAGCAACAGCAACGTTGCATGAGTAAAGCAAGACTGCAGCTTGCAGTGTGACTGCAAACACAAGAAGTTAATTCTCCTGCTCAAAATACCCTGCTATTCAGCAGTTTGATGGGATAAATCCTTCTTGACCCCACACGCTTTTGCATTGCTGCTGTTTATACACAGACTCAGTCTCAGTCAGGTCTGATAGGTTCAGCTTCAGAAACTGTGATTTCAGTTGAACAACACAGCCTACAATTAATTATCTTAATTTAATGTCAAATACTTTTCAGCACTGTATCTGACTTTCGGTTTTGTGTATTGTTTTTGCTGTTGATTTAAAATGCTAAATCTGCTTATTGAATTCAAATCCTTTCACTAAATGCAATAAATGTGTCATTATCATGATATGAAACAAGAGCATACCAAAATGTTAGTATTTCATAAGCAGTGGATGAGATCCTGCTGCTTTAATTATCACAGTTGACATTTGACACGCCTTAATTTGCATTGGCTGTTTTTTAAATGATCAACCGGATTGCATTACCTGCCCTCCCATTGTTATCACTCCTTCAAAGTCAGGAACAAACATATCTGTGCCCTTCCCCTATATGACAGTTCATGTCTGCCCACACTGAATTGTTCCTTTGTGAGTAGGATCGCTTGGTCAAGACTCTGCTGGAGGTGAAATGGATGAAGACTATAAAAACAGATCCTATTTACCGAAACAAAAGCATAACACAAAGATGCATGGTGCAAGGAGAAAATCTATAAATGCAAATGGTGTCTTGGATGTACTGTGGTGGCTGCAGGACACAAGGAACTTCATATTATAGCTCAACAAGCTCAGTGGTTCACAAACAGCCGAGTGGGTGCTGAATCGATTTCTTGCAAATGCCTTGATTTGCTTATTCTATGCATCTTTTTTTCTTTTTCTTTTTCGCTTGTCATGTCTTTTTTGCTGATGCAAATCCTGTTGTTATTATTCTGCACAGCAACCCAGCAGGGATTCCTATAGTGTAGCTAGAAAGAGTAGGTTTGACAGTATGATTATCATACATGGCCATTTCAATCTGAACCAGGGGGAAGAAATTATTACACTCAAAATTACGTGATTTACCTTTTGACACTTTTTCCATTAGAAGCATAAGATGCTCATTATATCATTCATGCCCTTCCCTGCTCCAACAAAACTAAATGTCTTCCACAGTTCTTTGCCCAGTGTGTTAAATACATTAAGACTATAGATTGTATTTGTTTTACCCCTGTAAAAGCACAACATAATAATGCTGTTGAATGTTTCTTGTGGCAGCTTCTAAACATATGGATCTTCATATTGAAGTGCAATAAGCCAACCGGTTGATCCATGGTCCGGTGGGTCTTGCATTGATTTCTGAAAAATACCCTTGTAGACGTTGATGCACTCGCTCTAGTCTGTTGTTTATTGTCCTGTTTTCCTGACATCAAGAAAAATCAGTAACATCCTTTAGAGCACTTGAGGAGAAAAGTTTCGAAAGAGCAGAAGCTGAATAAATTGAAATTTTTAAATAAATAAATGAAATGCTTAGGACACAGGCTGAACTTTTTCCTTCCTGTCTTGCATTTCCAATTTCAGCAACAACAAAGAGTATATTGTCATGTCATGTGTCATGTCGAGCAAGCTCTACTTGTACTTTATGTAATAAATAATAAGAAGAATAATAATATTTACTTATGAAGCACAGTAATAGAATTCTATACAATAATTGGTGGAGTAGTGGCTCACACTGTTGCCTCATGGCAAGAGGGTTGCTGTGTGTGTGGAGTTTGCATGCTCTCCCCATGTGCATGTGAGTTCTCTCTGTGTTCTCCAGTTTCCTCCAACTGTCCAAAAATATGCTGAGGTTCTCTGAACACTCTCAATTGACCGTAGGTGTAAATGTGTGAGTGAATGGTTGGTTATTTCTATGTGTTGTCCCTGTGGGAGGGTTCTAACTTGTAAAAAAAAAAGTGTAAAAAAGTTGTTGTCTTTTGTTTGGGTTGTGAAGTTTTTCCCGTGTATGTTTGTTCATACGCATGTATATAGTCTGATTATATATATTAAACTGAATGAACGGGGTATGACAAAATAGGTATTAACTTCCATCCTACTTCTTTTCAAACATGCAAAATGCATGGCTCATGGAGCCTTCCATGTCCTTTTCCTTTGTATTTATATCTGTATATAATTTTTTCTACTCTTTTTTATCTGCTTGCATTTTGTGGTGATCCCATGCTGCATGTTTGAAATGAACTTATAAATAAAATAATAAAAATAAATAAAGTACTATTTCCTACTTTCCCTCTATTCCTATCTCCCATATATGAAGTGTGGTCTCAGGCCTCATGTTAACCACTGTGCTGCCCTTTGTGGCAAAGGTGCGGGTTTGCCCCCCAAAAACTCTCACTTCAGAGCTTCCTGTGCTGCAGTGGCCCATGTTTGACTGCTATCTCCAATGTCATCTTAGAATAATATTGAGTGTAAATAAAAACACAGAACAGATTTTATGCTTCATCAGCCATGAGCTATGTCTATGGGCATTTCCTTCCCTTTTCACATGGCCCAAACAACCTTCGGCAATAAGGTGGGGCATCATGTATGCAGCCTGTGGCAACATCCAGGGCAGAGGGGCAGAAGGTAGCAACCATACCCCGCTGTCCAGATAATTGAGCTCACTACACAACTTTCAGGGACATCACATCTTTCCAATCACATCTTACAGTGTTGTGATTGTAACATCCCATGAAACAACTGGCTGGCAATGACGATTGTCCACCAGGAGGACTGACTGGCATGTTTAGGGCACCATCTTCTGGATGTACAAGCTTGCAATTTCAATTAGTCAGGATTTGTCTGAATGTGGGTACCAGTGGACTTCCTTTTACAACCTTACTGTCTTTGTGTGTGTGTGTTCTTGTACTTGCTGCAGAGTGAGGACCAAAAACTTTATAAACCCCACAAAGTGATGACATTTTGGCTGGTCCTCACTTTTTTCACCCCTTAAAAGGGCTTTTTCAGGGTTAAGACTTGGTTTTAGGGTTAGGGTTAGAACGGGTTTAGGTTAGGGCAAGGGTTAGGGTTAGGCATCTAGTAGTGATGGTTAAGATTAGGGTAAGGGGCTAGGGAATGTCACTCTGATCGAAGCGCAAACAAGTGTGTGTGTGTGTGTGTGTGTGTGTGTGTGTGCATATATATTCATGCACAAGTGGATATCCACTAAGTCTAACCCTCAGTCCTATTGTGGCCCCTGACCTCGATCTCTGACACTAGTGGGTTTACATTGTATCACGTCTCTATTCCCTTTTCCTTGACAGAGAATGGCTGTATATGACTCTCTCAGATGAGAACATGTTGCAATAACAGATTTTCTACATTACTTTAAAGTCTACAGGTCAAATTCCCAGAAGGTTGAAAATCAGATTGGAGTTTATGATGCATCATCCACCTTCTTTAATCAAGCAAAATAATAATAATAATAATAATAATAATAATAATAATGCAGTATAAACTCTATTTAACTTTGTTTAACCAATGGCATCATATCTGTGTGTAGTTGTCATCTTAAAAGTAAAATTGTGCAAAAGTAAAATAGCCAAACAAAAATTTCTGAGATATTTGAACACAAACAGTGACACTTATCCACGAAAAGAAGGCTGTAATTCCTTTGATATTTACGTATAAAAGACGACTTTACGAACAGATGCAATTATCAGTTAAGAATTATGCATCAGTTTTGTGAGCACAGAGAGGAATAATGGCCATGTGTGGTATCTTTGCAATTAAAAAAATCCTCAACATGTTGGAGAAAAAACATTCAGTGCAGAAAATGATTAAAAGCAGTCTGAGTGCTGGAGCAGCAGTCTGTGGTGTGTTTGCGATGGAATTAGTCTGGAATGCAAACAGAAGTAATGACTGCAGGATGTCAGCTGATTCAGCAGTTGAACAGGTGCTGGTGGAATTGTATCTGACAGAATCCAATAATTTTTAGAATCGCTAAGCCCTGCATGTATGCATTAGGCAGCACAAAAGATTTACAAAGGAATTACAGCTAATTATTACCCTGACTGCAGGAAAACAGGAAAACTAGATCTCATCACTTGACCCCAATAAAACAAACAACATTACCATCACAAATAGCCCTCTACACTCTGGAGAAAAAAATAAATAAATTCTGCTGTTACTGTCCTGAAGCATTTATCTGAAGTAAAAATCAAATTAATGTGGTGAAATAACTCTCCTTTTTATTGACAATAAAAACAGTGTGAGAGGGGTTTGATCATTTAACAGTCACCTGCCAACTTGGTCATTATTGATGCTGCAGAAGCTTCACTTTCCTAAACATCTGGTCTCTGGGTGGGTCAAGCTGAGAAAACCCTGGATCAAAACACATCCCGTAATTTAATTCAACTTCAGCGGAGTAGTTTATTTATTCATGCACTCTGCCTCTAGATAATCTTCCCTGGGAACGCTGAGAAACTGCACTTATCTAGCAGCAAAACGTGTTCTCTCGACTCTCTGATCCTCAACTACAGATTATATAGATTATAAAAATTTACTTACAATTGGTCCAAGGACTTTTTTTTTTGTTATTATAACTGACATCGGTACAGCGCAACTGTAACATTTGCATGTGCTTTAAAGGTAGTTTGTAAATAACATTAAATTATTTTAAATTATTGGTTTACAAAATGAGATACCGGCTATTGAGATAACATATCTACCTTTAGGAGCTTAGCTGAGCCCCAGAGCACAAACTGCTGCCTGAGCAGTAACAATGGTAAAAATGCAGTCACTGCACGTTCAAAGTGCAAATACACAAATACACTTTGACTTGGTTTGCACAGGCTGAAATTAAAATCAATTCTAAGATTAGATGAAACATGTATGAGCCTCATACATATCATATTATGAGGCATAATATTGTTTATATGGTAAATCAAAAAGTTAAATACTACATGTTGAAGAAGGTATCTGGACCTTTTGGGACCTGATGAGTTGGGCCGGGTTTGAACAAACATTTATAACATTAAAAATTATTATTTATTTTTTTTTGGTCTCTGCTGTTGGAATCTAAACTCCTGTTTTGAAGCCTTGAGATTTGCAATTTGGCCCAGCACAATGTAAACAGACGTTCACAGACTTCACTTCACAACCAGGCTCATGCTGGACAAATCCAGCCATCAGTCACACTGGAGTCTACTCATATGTGCCATACTCATATGTGTGAATGATAACATAATTCCCAAAATTAAATGATGTGGTATTGAAGAAAACCCAAAACTAGGGAATCAAGTGAGAAGTAGACTTATTTCCCATTGACTTCCATTTCAATACAGTTTTTTGAAACTAGTGGAATTGCCCCATAGTTCAATTCATTCAATATATTCTTATCTCCTGTTTGATTTTAGTAAGAAACTGGAAGATTCTTTATTTACCTACTATGGTCCATGGGCTAAACTGACATGTTTGCAGCAGCATCTCTATGCACATCCAGGATTATTTACGCTGCACCTGTCTTATCAGGGAAAAAAAGGCTGGTAACAAACATATGTCAGTGGCAGGTTAGCAAAGTCAGTGCAGATAACTGCACTAACTGTGCTGGGCTGAGTTTAGGCTCAGTTAAAGGTGCAGTGTGTAGAATTTATAAGTGAAGTTGCATGTTGCAGCTGAATATTTTTCACCTCACCTTACCTTTCCCTCCCAAGTGATGGAGAATCTATGTAGATTTCAGACCTGGCTGTCTGGATAAGATATAAAAGGCTTGTTCTCTGTTACAAAAGCAAGTTATACATTCAGGGGATTGAGAAAAATGTCACACATTATTAAGCCATCGAAAGCCAATTATTATTTGCTATATGAATGAAATTCCACCAATGTTTTATTGAGTCTCTCTCTCTCCGACTTGGTTGTGGTTCTGACAGAAAAATGCGGTCTGAGCTGCGTTTATACAGTACGTAAGAAGAAAATGAAGGGACTGTGGCATTTTGTTGCTACAACACATGATGGAGGCAAAATGATTTTCCATCCATGAATGTATAAAATTATGTAATGTTTAAACATATGTATAAAACATAAATTATAAGATCACAATAAAACAAAATGTCAGACAGAAAAAAATCTGAAGCAAGCCAGTCTTATTGCAGTGTGGTGTAATTGGGTGGATTTAAAATTGGATGTTGTTTAATGCCACAGAGAAAATTATTTCTGCAACAGTATGAAGAAAAGATGTTCCGTTATCCTTTAAGAGCATATAAGCAGTTTTTATCGAAGCTGAAGAACTAATTTAAAAAAAAGGACTTAACCCCAAGCTCAAGCCAAAAACAACCTTCATCACAATCCCTTTACACTCCCCTGCAGAAAAGCATTATAGCTCATGTCTGTGAACAGAGGCGGCTTGAGGAAAAGGTTGTTCAGAGTGAATCAGGTAAACCATGTAGACACTGGACTTTATTTACAACCACTGTACAAAGGAAGATGTTTGTCTGCTTCCGCACATGCAGCTCAGAGTAGGAGTGCAATAACCTGTCAGCTCAATTCATCTGATGTCCCTGTTTGTGATTTATCGGGGCTTTTCCGCAAGGTTAAAAAGTTATAGCTGAGTTACTACTTGTCTTCCATATTAATTACATAAACAGAGTGCAGTGCGAGGCGGAGATGGGCACTGATATTCCCTCAAGTTGCACAGATCAATCAGTATTGATCAACAATACCTTGATGTATGGCAACATCTCACGGCTAAGACCTTGGGCATCTTGAGCAATGATAGCATCCAGAAATGACACTATCTCTAAGACAATTCACCCCTGAAATAGAAGGAATTGAGATCTCAAACACACACACATGCACACGCACTTTTTCTTTCTCGTGAAAAGCTTAATTTGTCTCACCACCTAACAAAAGCTGAGTCTCAAGGATTCTTTTTCTCTGATGAATATGAAATTAAATCCATATGGTTCTGTCAATAACGTAGCTGCCACTGCAGCTCCACAACCATTATAAGTGGCTACACCTCGGGCGATACACAAGGTAATGAATAGTGTAAGGAACCAAAATGAAACATTACTTCATAGCCTCACCAGATATGAATAAACATGAGAGTGAGAATGTGGGGGAATGAAATGTTTACTCATAAAAATCCTGTTTCACTTAAACACATTTTGGATTCCCAGCCTGACACTTCAATTTAACTGGTTGGCTTTTATTTTGATCGAATCAGAGGAGAAGGAGAAGGAAATGGAAATAGAAGCAGTTGTGGGAGAGAATAAACACACATACGCACACACACACACACACACACACACGCACACATCTATTTCACACTCTCACATAACCACACACACATTGAAGGACAGAGGGGAATTAACAGCAGGCAGAGGCAGGTCTCTTTCCCTGGATGCTTCAGGCTATTTCAGGAGGCTATTTCAGGTCCTCAGTCTTCTTCCTGTGTCTTCTCTCCCAGTACATCCATCTGACTGCAACTAAGGGAGGGCAAAGGAGTATTTTTAACGCCATATCTCAACAACACCTTTTCCCTCTCGCTTTTCCCTCTCCTTTCAGATGTTTACCACCCTCTGTAAAGCACAGTGGCAAAGGGGCCTGTAAAACTGCAACACTTAAGCTTCATAAATAATACAAGCATTTAACACAGACGGTGGATCAAATAAGCTTTTTTGGTGACAAGACAGCTTGGTCATGACCGGCAAAAACACCAAAGTTGAAAGAGATCACATCAATTCTTAAAAGGCTCTGGGATAAGCAAAGAGGAAAGTGTTGTCCTTTACTTTAAAAGCATTTTGTTAAGATCTTCATTTTAGTTTAAATGCAAATCTCACGATTCTTCCATTATAAGCTGCATTGTTGAAGCAGGGGGTTGTATGCTGTAGAAGTAGATTTCTGTTGTTCCTTTTATGGCATCAGGCTTTGTTGGGGATGCTATTCACCCTGTAAGATGATATACTATCAAAAATGGTCAAAGGTCAAAGGTCAGAATCCTAGATTGTGTTGCTTTAAAGGCAAAAACCAAGTAAAAATAATAATTTCAGTATGTAAAATTCCACCAGGATGTGACTTCTATATGACTGTCACATAAAATAGCAGTTTGGTTGGTATCCCATAATTGCTAAGTTTAGTTTAAAGACTTAAACTAAACAAAACTAAAACTAAAAATTGCTTAGCCAATAATAATTTTATAACTGTGGTTCCTTTATTATTGGATGTGCCGTTATCTTCATCATCATAATTTGTAATAAATTACACATTAGGCCAACATAAACCTGCATTCACGAAAGTATTGAAATCACATAATGCTGCAGAAAGTCAGCAGATAATGAGATCATGTGGTGCAGCTGGATTAAAAAGGCAACAAAGCATTGTGTGATTGGGATTCAGTGTCAAAAAGCTTTGCTTTATTTCAGAACATTGTAAAGGTTAAGCAATTATGTGTTGAAAGCAAGGGGACGACCAGTAAGGTGCAAATTAATTTCACCTATAGTTCATAATCTCCTTTGGGACATATTGGGCTCATGGATGCACTGGTATTCAATAAAATCATTTATGGGGAATTACCATAACTAGGAAATTTTATTCAGGTAAAAAATGGCGGGGGAATGGAAATTATGCACCTTCATGAAACCAATTGTTCCCTGACTGAATTTGCAAATGCTAGAGAAGAGAAGCGTTATTGCCAGAAACACAGGACCACATGAACTGAAAAAGGTTTCATCATGTGCTCATATCCCAAGGAAAAGGAAACTGCGAGGACATAACTGGAGGTTGTGCTGACTTAAGTGTGAGCTGAACGAGCGAGTCTGCCGCTACATTTAACATTTGTTCATGGACTATTTGGGGCCAATAAGCCAGGTCCAGCAGTCAAATTTGCCCAAATGACAGAAGGCAATAATCCATTTTTGTCCGAACACACCTTCAGAGTCCACAGCGGCAGCTTCATGAGGCACGTTAACCACGTTTACCATCTCAGTGAGTGATCATGCTGATATTTACTAGTTAGCAGATTTCAGAGAGAGGGCCACAGCTGAGGCCAGTTAGAGGGTCATTATTTGGCATGACAATTTTAACGATGTTTCCAAGTATCATGAGAACATGTGGCTGTAAATGTCTCCTTCAAACTTATGTATATTTTCCAGGTAAAGGCCAAATCCACATCCCCAAGTCAACTGAAGGGGCTGCGTGATGTAAATGATGGACTGCAGCTGTAAACTGTGCATGCTCCATGCAGGTAGGATGGTACTGTATATTCTAATGGAATAGAATGTAGGGTTGGGTGCATGCATGGTGGGGATCCAATCCAATCCAACTTTATGTTAATGATTAGGCATTTGTCTCTTAATTGCCATTAATAATTTAACTGATTAAGAATGTATTCATTAATTATCTGAAACTGTCTATTTTCATTCATTTGTGTGTCATTTCTCTGGACCTCATATGCTGTGTAATGAAGATTCATACCAGCAGAGGGTGTACATCAAACAGAGCACTGGTGTAATTAGAGGAATGACACAGTCTCTGAGCAGGGGCATAGAATAGGACAGTTCGGCTACAGCTAAGGTGCTAGTTTTCCATCTTTTGCATCTAAGAGCAGTAAAGCAAATCTTTCTCTACAACAATCTATTTTCTTTGCATCCCAGCTAAGTCGGGGTGATATAAATAATATATTAAGTATTTTTAAGGGATATATCGATCGTGATGCAAAGCTGCACACAGGTTCTTTCTCTGGGCTCATGAAAACTTTCCTTTGCACTTTTCAAATAAGGGATATTTATGTGTGTTAGAAACAATGACACTGACTATAAATGAGGTCAAATTTTGCTACAACACAACTATTTAGGCTTAGAATTAAAGAAGTCTCATAAGGTGACTTTTTGACACAAATGTATTCAGTATAATAAATATAGTGTTTATCACTTAAACAGTATTCAAAACCAGGAAAAGTCATCACAGATACTTTATCATGATAATCGATATCTAAAATCTAAGGTTAAATCTTCTTTCATGTCACAATATACTGTATATAATATCAATATATTGCCTGTTTACTGCTGTATCACTTAATTATTATTGATTGCATTTGGTTACAAGAAAAAAAATGTATTTATTGTGAATTATAAATGGATTATTTGTTTATTAACCCTTAATCTAACCAGTTGGTGCAAATTTGTGCTAAATCTTAATCAGTTAAGGAAAATGACCCACACGGGAATGTACAGTATGTGATCAGACCTTGCTGCATGCACAGAACATGGAGTATAATGTCAGTAGCTATGTTTACATGTGCAATATGTCTTCATTCTGAAAAGATTTGTTCCGACTGGAATTTACAATTCCATCGTTTACACGGGCGTGACGTTGAATGATCTGATTGTGGTGTGTGTACACATGCGTTAAGTATTCAGTCAGAATTGACTATTTTATATGAACAGTGTTGCTTAATTCTCTGGATTTAAAAGCAGAGCAAGAAGGTTTTCTTCCACATCCCTAGTTTGCTCGTCCCCTCACTGTCCGCTATCCCTCTCCTTTTCCTCCTCTTCCGCGTCTATGACTTCCACGTCTGTTCATTATTTTTTTTTGGGTTTGGAATTAAAATACAGCACCAAACTAGTCATGATCGGATCCACTGTTTATATGAACACTGATTTAAATGACGATCGGCATATACCAGCTCTCTCTTGGGCTGTATTTCAGATACATGACTTCATTTTATTCCTTGTAAACATGGATAGTGATCTGCTCTTAACGCGCCCGTGTATCATTTGTCAGTGGTGTAGAGGTCCTCAGTCCTCATGGGCAGTATCAGCTCACACAAAAACAGATGCTGGGTAGCAGTGCCTGGCAGCTTATTTGTGTGTGTGTGTGGGGGGGGGGCACAGCTGCTTCTATGGAACTCTGCCATTTCTTCACATTTCCCCATGGGCTCAGTGACAAGCTGACTAGAAAAGAGTAGAACAGGACATATTGATCAGTCGCTAAGAGTAGAACAGAGCCACTCAAAGTATCAAACCCAGAGGGGGAGGACAGAAGAATTGGCACACTCCCCCGCGAGTGTGAAGGACTCCATTGGGGTCTTTTGTCTCTGGTCTGACAGGGCCCCTCGATGCCTCATTACGTTCAGTTCTTTGTGTCCCCAAACCGAAGTTTTTCACTGAACACCTCTGTCTGTCCTGCAGGTCTTAAAACAAATATACTGTTTGAAAGATTGGGAGTGAGTAAATGTTAAACGCTGCCGCACAGCACAAAGCTGCTCTTTCTCCCTCTGTCTGTCTCTTGATTCTGCTTTGTATTGCTCGGTGGATTAGGAACAAAGGAAACCATGTTAACATTTGAAAAGGTAGTCAGCATTTCTGTACAGAACGTAACAATGGAGGCGAAAACTCATTTCATTTCATTTTCAGTGCGGTGTCTCCACGGCACCTTGCTTCGGTAATTGTTACCCTCGGAGAGCTGCCAAAGGGTTTGATGGTGTGCCAGATTAGCTGTGTGTGGTTTGTCTCTCGCTCGGGCCCACCGTGTACCCGGCCCCTCGCCCATGCTGACGCTGGCATGGGCTGCTGCCATCTGTCAGAATCTTCAGCTTTGAACCCCCTCCTACATCCCTGCTCCTCACAGACGATGCCAGCATGGAAAAATGCTAAGCTAACGAGTCTGTGGAACCAACCACATACAATTTAGTGAACATAAGCTATGGCACTCACATAGAAAATACTATTACTATGTCTTAAGAAGATTTTTTTTTTTTTTTTTTTAACATTCACAAACAAATGGATGTTTAGATGGACTTTTATTTGAGTTTCAACTCAAACTCATGTTTTAAAAGTAGTTAAATAAAGGAGGCATTTTCTTCATTTGAGTAAATTATAACTTTGCACTTGTAGTTGTTACAGTCATACAAATGTGTTTGGTGACTCAACTATTCAATGCCGTTCACAGAATATTCTTTAATCATCCTTGCTAAATGTTGGACATCAACGTGTTTTGAGGATTTTTAAGTCTTTTTAAGTAGTCTGCACTTAGGCAATGTTTGGCTTGATGCCTGTGTCGGACGTCATGCTCATTACTCTTCTAGAGACAACACTCTCTGCCAATCAGTGGTCGGCAGTCTGTCCACGTCACATTTTAGTACTGGCTCAGCTCACTTGGAACCTCACCAGAGCAGGTACTAAAAAAAGTACCAGTTACTATGCCTAATGAAAAAAAAAAAAGACAAGTAAATCCGTGCTGAGCCAAGTTGTGCTAGAACAGTATAAGTGAGGAAAAGTGCCAGTAGTGTACTTCATACAGTACATTACTGCCTTCTGTGTACCATGTGCGAAGAAGCTGCTGGGGGGTGAGTACATGTGAGGTCAGCAAAGGGGAAATAAAACAACAGCTTGTCGTTACTGAACAAAAGGTTTGCTTAATAATATCTACATCTTGCTTTAATGAATGGCATCTTTTAGACTCGTCTATGGAAATGGTGATAGTATGTTAATTCTTCAAACAACCACACTTTAAACAAAAGAAAAAACAAACTTAACTGTCATTTTAAGATTATGCTCTGGCCTTTTGTCTTTTTCATCTTCATTTTGATTTACTGTACAAACCTGCTGATTAAGGCAACAGTAGATAAGCAGTTGCTGCTACTGTAAATGGACTCTGGACAAAGATTCAATATGTACCTTGTCATTAAGCTGGGTACACACTCAGTAGTTTCTCGGTGGCTCATGTCAGTGCAGCTGTAGTAAACGACAGTAAATAGGTAAATGTTAAAATCAATGTGTAAAAAAAATCATCAGCATATTTATAAAAAGTGCCTTAATGAAAAATAAAATGCAATTTCACACACACACACACACACAAACTTGTTTAATATCTTAGTAAGGACACGTCGGAGACATAATGCATTCCCTAGCCCCTTACCCTAACCTTAACCCCCACGACTTAGTGCCTAACCCTAACCTTAACCCCCATGACTTAGTGCATTGAATGAAGTCTTAACCCTGAAAAAGCTCTTTAAAGGGGCTCAGACAAAATATCGCCACAAAATTAAAATGTCCTCACAAATATAGATTGGTATGTTTGTTTGGACCTCGCAAAGATATAAATACAAGTACACACACATCATCATCATCCTCGTCACCAAAAAGCACCTTTCATAGGAGCCTCACCTGTGTTGGCCAGAGCCATTGTTTGAAACCACCAGATCACTGATGCAGGTGGATGGTCCTGAACAATCAGCAAACCTGAGGAGGGAGACAGAGGGACAGTGGAGGAGTGTTGTCAGAGGGAGGGACTGCGTCTCTCTGATGTCCACGCTGCAGTTTTGCCACTCAGAGGAGCTCATAACACCTCACATTTCTCACCTAATAAGATCAAACCCGCTCATCTGTGAAGGCCTCGTCAACACATTCTCACTCCCAAGTCGTCACGTCTGGTCGCTTCGGTCACTGACACACTAGCTGTCCTTTTAGCATCATTGTTCACAATAACACTGTGGTTATTAACTACAGGTTAGTTTTCAGAAGTCTGATTAGTGATGATGACGATTAGAGATAGTCCTGCCTGAGGTCAAGGATATACATACATTTTAATAAAGTATTGTTAGTAGACCTAAACAGATAAATCAGTGTTTGTTATTTTACAATAATTGACTGATTATTTCTTATTTATTCAAGTTCACATATGTTTATTCTCAGAAACTCCTGCTAAGTGCACTAAAACCTTTTTCATGATCCTTTTCAAGTATTTTACATCCAGTTTCTAAATGGTTTTATTCATGTGCGCTGCAGAACACACATTTGAAAAGTGTTGTCCAAAAATGCTTAAGCGAAGCTTATTTTGAGGACCATTGGTTATTATTTAAATGTTATATTTCAATAGAGGGAGTCAAAAAAAGGCAATTGACATCATATTTCAGTCAGCAGCTGCTCTACTTTCTGAAGAATCGCAGTGGCCAAGAAAACATCAGTCGACCTCTAGCCTGGAGTCTTTTTCTGTAACCCCTGGCTCCCTGATCATGTGATCTGAGTGTCTAAACATGACAGTTTTCCACATTTTTCAGCCAATTTCATTATTTGACAAAACAATTAAAATTTTTATAAATATTTGATACAATTTGTGAGTTGAGGAGCCTACATGTAGCCACGTTCTTCTTGTCGAAAATGCCATCTGACCACTATTACATTTTATGGACATGTTTGCTGTTGCAGGTTATTTTTAGGGGACAGCTTGCTTGCTTGTCAAAAAAGGATGCTAAAGGGTTACTCTGTGCCAAAGTGTCCCCGACCAAGCATCTGCATCTGACAACTTGGGAGTGAGAATGCATTGGCCTCATTTTTCTTTTCGCACACGCTGCCGTCTCTGTGGCAGCTTCTAATTATGCTCATCCAGCAGCAGAGTATCATTTATAATTCCAGCTCTTTCATTTTGCTATCTCAGAAGCGTACGCCCTCTTTCTTCTCTCTCCCCAGTATGGAGGACAGATGAGCCAAATACCATGGCTTCCTCCCACCAGAGCCCTTTAAATAATAACAATTATAAAGTTGATCCATGCTTGAGAGAGACACCTGCTCAAGTTACTCAGCCAGCCTTGATTGACTGGGAAAAAAAATCAACCCACACTTAGCACCAACGACGCAATGTTTATTAATTTAGCTTTCCAGGTTGACAAAGACATGTTGTTAAATCATATCACAAGCTACTACTGTATTGTGGGTTGTATGTTGCTAGGCTACATATACTGATCATGGTCAGTGCTACTGTAGGAATTAACGAAAGACTCTTTGAGGGACAGTGAAATGTGTTTTGCTTGTTTGTTCTCAGTGTCTGTGGTGGGACCAGATGCTGGGCCACAGATGGCCCAGGAGCTGCCATTTGAATAGGCTGGGCCTAACCCTTTCCAAGATTATTAATATTATTTTTTTTTTAACCTTTATTAATGTGTTTCTACACTTCCTCATCAAACGACTCTGCAGTGCATGTGAGTTTTTATCAGCTCCATTCAGAATTAGTGAGAACTCAAGGGACTCAGGTGATTGTGAAAATGTCTGCTTTATTTTTAGCAGTGATGAAAATTTTGGTGTGTAATTTTCGGCACATCAGCAATTTCTGGGCTGTTAGCAGAGCACTTCATAGTTTGTTTGTTTTTTGTAATCTCACTCAATTTATTAGCATTTATTTATTAGCATTTACTCACTCTTGAGTTTGAACGAGGCCCCAGAGTGAAAAACACTAAATAGTAACAACAGTGACATTGTGACTGAGCTCTGCTCCAATGTTGTTATTTTCTTCTTTCTTTGACTTGCATTGGTTTCAGTGCTTTTGTGACATTTCATTCACAGGTGATGCATGGACTACAAAAAAAACAAAAAACAAAACAAAAAAACACCACAGGTCAGACCAACCAATAATTATGTGACCGTGTTAATTTCCCTTTTAGTGGGTTCACTTTAGTTTAGAAATTCAAGTATACATGCTAATTTGGGTGTGAAACAGCCACAATAAAGTTCACCCATTCCTCAGGAGTCATTACTCAGTAGTTAGTATGATGACTACTCGGTGTTCATTAGGTGTTTGATTGCATCATCTCCAGGGTCACATTAAATGCATCTTAAAATCTGCTTTGACTTGATTTTGTTTTGGTCATCAATGATGATAAAATGTGGAACTGAATTAATCAGTGTCAAAAGAAGCACACACTCTCAGCCAAAGTTAGATTTTTGTGTGTGTGTATTTGCCAAATATAAGCAACAGTATTTTTTCCCTGTGTATTTTGCTGTGCATGGACAGCCTATTGACTCTCAGTTATTTTCTTTGGCATCTGCATGGTATTGACATCCTGTGTTTGTTCACGGGGGCAGACAACAACTGCAGATCCATGCATTTTCCTTTATCTTTTGGCTCATTCTTGTGTTTATGCTAGTGTGTGTGTGTGAGAGAGTGTGTGCCTTCTGGGAGAAGTGGAGACGAGAAGGAAACACTTTCCACACATGCTGTGTGCAGTGTCGTATTTGCGCTTCTCTTTTAACACCACCCCATAAAAAAGTTTTCCTGAGAGTCCTCCCTTCTGCTTCCATCAGCATATCACTTTGGGCTCTTATTATGTAAATGAAATCACAGCTCTATAAACCATATGTAAATGGAAAATACAAGCATGTCCAAATGAAATGACTCTCATAAATTTTATGAACGTCACTCTAATAATCAGAATAGTGAGTAAAATGTCACCTGTTCTGATTCTTTTGGTGAGATATTTTTAATTTATTGTGTCAAATTATATCGGAAGGAAATAACTGTCTGGACTTGCTTCATTAATTTGTGCTGCATTTCCAAACATCCTTTTAAAATATTCAGAGCTCTCTTAAAATACACGAGGCACACAAACCATGGCCATTCAAGAGAATACAGGTTTCAGACGCTTCTATATTGTCTTCACTTGGACTATATCCATTATTTATTGTATATACAGTACATATGACTCACACATTTACTAATTCTTTAGCAATTCTATTTAAACAAAACCATAGATTATGGCTGGCTGCAAAGTCTGCATGACGTAACGTAGAATTTACTGGTAAGTGTTGAAAGTCAAAAAGCAAACATATCCAGCAGAGCACAGAGTGAGGTGGAGAGACACATTTGAAATGCCATGTGGACTGAAAGGACCCCATGAACTTCTGACGCCGCAACAACATTAATAATAAATAAATATCACCACAAGGAGCCATTAGTGAGACCCAAGCAAATGCTCGTCTGACAGAAAGAATATAAAATCTATTCATCATTTTTTTAGATCAATGCTTCAGTTTCAACAAGCATACTGTCCATTTAAAAATGGCGAATTTAGGTAAAGCTACTGAGTTTTACATTCCCTCTCAGAATTACTGAGCTTGATTTTGCAATAAATTGTATATTGGGTCCCTATTTTCTGTCTGTGTTTAAAACTCTCTTCAAGTGTTAACTCTGTTTAACACTCTGTAGCATTAGTGTTGTACAGTTCAGGTCCTGATGGAAGTATGACCCATTGGTTTTTCAGCTGGTTCAGCTGAAAAACCAAATGTCACTCGGCAAATGTCAAGTGTACGATAAATTGTAAACAGTAGTCGTGTTATTAAAAAGACTTGGTTTTTGGTCAAACATGCAGGCAGGTAAAACGACAAATCCATCGCAATTTACAATGTACATCATGTAGCATCAGCAGATTGAATTGCCCCGAAGGCCAGCAGGGGGCCAGTGCGTAGGTCGGAGAGATACGGGAGGAGAATCACTGATAGTTGGAGCAGAGTCACTGTTAACAGCATCCATTCTCCATGTCAAGGCGGCCGAGCCAGCATCGTCAACCAGGAGCGCCATGAAACCACTGACTTGCCACTGTTTCTTGGCCGTGGGCAGAAAGATCCCGAGCCACAGATGCTGCCCTACATCTTTAGTCATGAGTCAGCGACTTTGTGCCACTTTGGGGTGATGATGCTCTGCTAATTGTATTAGTTTACCTGCGGTGCAGAAAAAAAATGGGCCCTGCCAGACACGAGTCACTTGTTAAGCCTTATCTACTTTGCTTGCTGTGAAAGGTGTGGATGGAGTTCACACCAGTGACGAACAACTCCAGAGTTCACTTACAAGCATGTTGGCACCAACTCGCACAAATTGTTTAGTCAGTGCGGTAATGGTAATCGGAGGGTTGTTTGTTCAAAAAGGACAGGCCAAGGAATGAGGTGCCACTGAGCAAGGTAGCTTACCCCCAGCTGCAGATGCATGCTGACCACTGCTGCTCCTGCACCCATTTGTGTGTTCACAAAATGGGTACAGTTAAATGCTCTGTTGTTGATTGGTGTGTGCAAATATGAGATTCTAAATTTTGTGCGTGTTGAGCCTTTTAAAATACTCATATTCAATTTACACTGAAAGTGTAAGCACATGAGTCACTTGCAGCAAAGGAGAGATGAGAAGATATGCACCAGGGACGAAGAGTAGTAGGTGATATTCTCTCTGACACTGATGAGTACTAGCAGAGCAGTGTGACACAGAAACAGCAGGATTTCAAGCAATTTTGCCTAACATGGCTCTTCACAGTAAATCGGCATCCAGTGTGGCTGGAGCATTAGTAATTTTAGCATGCTGGCTAGATACTTAATTATAAATATTTCATTTGTATCAAACGTTGATGGTCAAACGATTTTTGCATTTGCGACTTCAGCTGTCAGTTATATTGAGCAGGGGACTGGATGTGGAGACAGGAGGCGAATGAGGTGGAAGAGGGTCACAGCGTATCACTGGTATGACAGCTAAATATGAGATACAATGATTTACAATTTGGCAGTAATGAGGCAGATTGAGATAATCTGATTGGATTACTGAAAAGACCTGCAGGAAAAAGTGGAAAGAAGGAGGAAGGGACTGTGTATGAATGAGTACAAAGATAGTCTTCCTGGCTGAGCTTTATTTTCTTATTTATTTATCTGGTGAAGCATAACCATAGACAGAAGATAATACTTCCAGCTACAAAATAAAGTCCGGGATTTGTAATTTGGCTGGTGATAGTTTTTCAAACTGTGTCTATTCATATGTGTTTTATCTTTAATTTTACTCTAAATGGGAACGTACAGTTATTATTATAATCGACATTCTTTACTATTGAAGAGACCTGAAACTACCAAGTGGAAAATGTTCACTGACATTAGAAATCAAGTAAGAAGTAGGCTCATTCTCACATAGACTTCCATTCCATAGCACCATCATGATGTGAGCCATAGAAATTTGTGTTTTTCATCCAAAATTGAAGACATGTGCCATTGAGTAAGACCTGAAACCAGCAACTGAGGTCATAACTCCTTAGGAAAATGTCAAGTGACTTAATAACTCAAGTAAGAAGTAGACTGACTTCCATTCAAATGGAATGCTTTTTCAATCCAGTGA
Organism: Brachirus orientalis; assembly: GCA_016785285.1. Classification (NCBI taxonomy): domain Eukaryota; kingdom Metazoa; phylum Chordata; class Actinopteri; order Pleuronectiformes; family Soleidae; genus Brachirus; species Brachirus orientalis. The sequence continues at coordinate 7,238,678 of JAFBJR010000940.1, read as the reverse complement.
AGTCGCCCACTTCCATCCTACATTTCATCTTTCAAACTGGAAGGCTACATCCACTTTTAATATGAGCACAACAGGCTAACAAAGTAGGACATCTGATATTTTCTGATTTTATCTCCACCATCTGCAGAAAGTGTGTAGCTCTTTAAGCTCTATGTGCGGGTTGTGGAGCAGGTTTAATAGCGGAACTATTTAGACAATTATAAATATGTACGTAGATATTCATAGATAGCTCACACCATCACTGATTGGTGGGGTATGTACTGGCTCCTGATACAAAAAGATTAATCTCTATATGCATTTGCAGGTTTCTGCCACTGCAGTAGTGCAATAAAAGTCACATGTGAAAAAGAAGAAGAAGAAGCCAGGCTAAGTCATTATGTCTTTTCTACATTTCCATCCCCAGGAGCAAATACAGAGGCTTTTCAACCATTAACTTCCACTAGCTTATTAAGTTGGAGCATGCAGCTCAATTGTAAAGGATTTGGCAAAAGTTTGGGTAGCTTAAAATTGGTTGTCTTCTAACTGGTGTTTCTATTTTCTTTCTGCACGTATTCAAGCACAAAGGCCTTTTTATTTTTAAGAGAAGACACGTGTGCATGCCTGTGTAAGTCACTGTTCATCTTCTCCATTTTAGTGGGCCTACGTACAGTACATATTTCCGTTAAGTTTCACTCAGCATAAAACCTGACATGCTGACACACTAATGGGTTACATGAGTGATATCGTGAAACTCCAGAGTAGTGAAAAAGCCAGTAAGGATAGATGAGTAAAAACCAGTGGGCCGCCTAAAGACAGATTCTGAGATATACTGAGAGACATTACGCTCTTAATATTTCAGCGAAGGAGGGGAAAAAAAAGCATTTTAAATGTAGCCATTTATATTAAAGTGGGGTGTGATCAGTCAGCTGCTGCTCTGGTCAGCCAACTCTCTGCCACACAAATCTATTCCGCCCTCAGCATAATAAATTAATATTAACATTTATGGTTAATTAAAAATAATCACCGAAGATATAAAATCATTGCTCTTTTTTTGTTTTATAGCATGGTTGTTTTTCCTGCTTTTCCATTTTTATTACTCTGTTCACTATTTGTCTACTTTACACTGGACTGAGGCTCTGGCCACATTTTTCTCTTTGAACCTGGCAGAGTCTGAGAGAATGCTGAACAAGCCTGAAGCACTTTGTGTAGGCTGCACCAAGATGGTGTCAGTTCCTTGGTTGTTACCAGGTGTAATGCCTCTTTCCTCCAATGATACGTCACCTATAAAACAAAAATAAGTTCATAAAAGCAAAGATAAAATCAAGTTGGAGATGATGCTTGGTAAGCCGATCTGATCAGATGTGTCCAGTAATCCAGTTGACAAATGTGAGGTGGCAGAGTGCAGAGCAGCTGAGAAAGAGCGTAGGGATGATGAAAGGGTGTAGGGATGGAGACTGAAAAGGTCTGATGAGTTGTGTTTAAACCAGGTTATGGAGGTGTCTGAAGGCGAGCAGTAGGATTTTCCTTTGTTTAACAGTGAACCAGTGAAGTTGAATGTGGAGGTCACTGAATTTAGTGCAGGTAAAAATAGAATAAAAGCCACATGTGTTGAGAAAATATCAGTTTACGATGTTAGTCTAGTCCCGACAGGGTCCCATAGACTCCCATAGTCCCAGCTGCACATTTTACAATATTTCACCTCTGCTTTACTTGCAATAATAATAAAATATGATTGTGAAGTTATAAATATCTGCTGAAGAGTGTTTTCTCACAAAATGAAACGAACAATATTTTGACTAGTAAAGGAGGCTGCTATTTTGTGGCTCTTCTGTTATTTTTGTGTCAAAATCCTTTACTTGAAAAGATGCAGGCAAAAATAAATAGAAGGATTAAAATGGAACATAATTATTTTCCATTAAACTAATGTTCCAGCAGTCAGTGACAAATGTAAGGTTTCAAAGATTTCTGTCCTATATGAAAAGTGTAAAATTATAGATGGGAAACACTGTCCAATGCTGCATTTCATCTAATAATGAGAATAGATTGAACACACAATAGAAGACAGAATGAGACAATTTTGGTTTGAAAAACTGTCATGTTGATGTGTGGCATTGTTTCCAAAAATCACAAGATGGAGACAATAGGTGATTTAACAAAGAATGCAATTTTCTGTGGGGTCACAGTCGGGTTCTCAACAACCACTTTTCCTATAGTCAACACTGCACATCGTCAGGAATAAAGGCGTCAAGTCCAAAGTTGATCCGACTTGCGGTTGTTGAGAAAATCAAAGACAGACTGAGATTTCAAGATTTATTAGTCAGAAGTTGACATTTGCAGAGCTCAACATGTTTATACATCTTATACACTCAAAGATGAGGTACAGTTGCACACTCATATATACAGTATGATAGGTTCTAGCCCCAGGTAGCATGCAGTGAGTTATTTGAGCTTGTTGTATTATTTTACTTTTCATTTAAAAGACAGTAAACCATTCTGTATAACCTCCTTTGAGTGGTAGAATCCAAAGTAGAGAAAAATACAGAGGAAAACAGTAATATAATATAATGGATGCCAATGATAGACCATATATTAAACAAAATAGATGTAGTCTTCAGGGTTATTCCTAAGACTAAATAGAAAGTGGAAAATATTTTGAATAGCCACCAGGGTGACTCCACTGGTTGCAGAAATAAGTTATATTGTATGGATGTCTATGGGAAAATAAGCTTCTACTTCTCACTTCATTTATAACATTAGTAAACATTTTCCCACATAGTAAATGGTCTCAGTCACTAGTTGCTCATCTTCTTCTAGCAAATAATCTATTTTTTTAAAAATGTGTCTCCATTTAGAGGAACTTTCTCCTAATACTAAGATTCATAATCATATCCATTTAGGTGGATTTAATTGTAATGGCTTAAACAGTCACTGTCTCCGAGTGTTAGTGTTCACTCCACACTCCACATTCTGTTTGCATTAAAAATGCAAAGAGACGAGTTTCTGTATTTATATAATACATCAGTAAATTTAAGAGCCTTGGTGGTAAAGTGGTGTGTTTTTATTTCTGCAGTTTATGTGACATTTGAGATTAGTCAGAATACAATCAACTGGCGTCCAGACTCCCAGCTTGAATCGTGCTGTGTTAATGGGCTCTGGTCCATATCCAGTCCATGAACTGCTCAGCATGGCACTGGTTACTTTTACTTAAGTGTTCACACACACAGTGACTCCATGACCTTTAAAGCAGACCACTGTGTTTGCTTGTTTGCAACACAAAGTATGAGTCCTTGTGCCTGTTCTTTTTGTCGGTCTGTGGTTTGTTAATGTTTGCACTGGAATTAAAAGACATAAATTTAATAAAAGCAATGCATGGGACTTTTAATCTCATCAGTGCTTTAAAGTTATTAGCAATTTGTAATCTTGTATTAATTACTATGCCTGTCATGAGCAAAAAGCTGAATGAAGCCATTAAAAATCAAGGAGTCTAATAAGATTATTAATATTTGATGTGAGATAATAGTATCGATCATACATTTGGATTGAAATAAATACCAGTGTATTCAGCTATTAAATTATTTGTAGATTTTAATATGATTTTTTGCTAACAGCCTAATAGCAAAAACCTTAATATATTCATATACTAACTTGCTTTTTATTCATTTACGTGTAAGTTACTGCGTGAATATTTTTTCCTATAAAACACTTGATTTTCCTATATTAAATAGGAAAATCAAGTCACACTTTTAGTGAACTATTTAATAAAATATAATAATTAAACCAGTTTTTAAATCCATACATCAATCATCTTTAATAAGCCATTCAACACATCCTGGTTTGGATTACGGTATGTTTCAGGGATGCAGTAAGGATGATATGAGGTTATTTTTGGCATTATTAAAACAAGAAAATGATGGAAAAATGAGAATACCCTGTACACTGATTTAAGCTTACATGCACGTAGCTGGATGATTGTAGTAGATTAATTATAAGGACTGATACTTGCCTCAGGCCACATGTCACCCACTGCTGTGTTTATAAAGCACTACAACAATTTACTGATGCATAAAAAAGCAACTTTGGTTCCCCTCTTCTATCCTTTTTTCCCTTTACCTAAATTGACTTCTTGGCTCTGAGTACAGTGTGGTCAGACCTGAATCTTTGAACCTGAGGTGTTCGAGGGCTTTTGTCCGTAACAAGAGTCTAACCCAGTTGTGGCTAGAAAGGAGAAACATGGTCCCTTACGTCTTTGCCACAGACAGTGTCCTGTGTGCCAGACTGTGTCACCTTCAAGTAAGTGCTCACACTCTCATTAAAGACACAGAAGGTATTGAAATTACACCTGCATTAGGCACAAGCGTACAGAGAATTTAGAATTAGACAAATTTAAACACAGGAGGAAATACAAATGCCCGCTGCCTGGCCATCAAAGACACACACACAGATACGCACGCACACACACACTCACACACTCCACTTTCTTGGATCCCAGAGCAAAGTCTCCCTCCCTCTCTCTCTCACTGTCTTTCCCCCCGAGGCTGCTGAACCATCCCGCCCTGCCATCGTCCACATCTGAGGCCACATCAGTGAAGTGAAGACATACCTGTATTACAATGTATGTCACAGTGACATACAGTGTTTTTGTCCATATGCAATACTGGATCACCACTAGTCTTCACAGTTGAGCGCATGTCAGACCTAAACAAAAGCAACTGTGACAGCTAAAGTCAGTAAGCTTCCATGTCTACACCTGGACAGCTGAACCATCCCGTCCTGCCATCGTCCACATCTGAGGCAACTCAGGGATGAAACAATAATTACCCTCATATTGGGGTTACATGTTACATATCAAACAATATGGATTTGGTGAGTGGGGCGTGATTAGACATTGGCGTGGCAATAAATTGCACCTTTATTAGTTGTTCGGCTCAGAATCAGTCCCAATTACAGCCCCATTAAAAAAAAAGGGGGAAATTAAACTTTTTTAAGCCTTAATCACATTTTATCAAAAGAAATGTTTTTCTCATTTTGTATAGGTCTGCCTCCATGCACATTTCTTGTTCCCCTCACAGGGATTATTGAGGTTTCATCTCATCTTTTGCAAATACGCTCACTATTTGATAGAAACACATTTTTACCATACATCTGATAATGGAACTAAAAGCATGCCCCAAAAGGTTGTTTTGCTGCCATCCCGCTACAATTTCACTACATCAAAGTCTGTCATGAATGGACAATTTTGTCCTCTTTGGACAGAAGGAACACACACCTCTATTCTTGCACACATCAAGAAGGAAGACACTGAATGTAAATGTTCTATGACGAGTGTACACGAGTGGTAATTAAAGGCGATTGTGTTTCCAGCAGGCAGTGAATGTTTACACAGCAGGCAGTGAATTTTAAAACCCATTTTGCATTTTCCCAAGATAAAGGCGACACTAATATGAATGAATGTACAAGGAAACTACAAGATGCAGTGCATGTCCACTACAAGGCCCTTTTTTGTTGTGTTTATCCTTTTGAATTTAATATGATTCATTTTTTGTCATTTCATTTTATATTCAAGACAAATGAATTATTATTGCACCACGGACGCCTGGGTTTAGACATCGGGGATTTGTACGTAATGCAGAGGTACTGCTGATTTCTTACTACCAATATTTTCAACAAATTAAAACAGTATTTTCTCTTGATATAAAGGTCCTTGTATAGTTGGCAGTTTGGTGTTTTTACACAAAAAATCTGTGTGTTTTAATGGAAAGTAAGATGTGGTGTTCTGACCCAACAACACAGTGTCAGTCAAGTGAAGACATACAGTACCTGTATTACATGTATGTCACAGTGACATACAGTGTTATTGTCCATATGCAATACTGGATCACCACTAGTCTTCACAGTTGAGCGCATGTCAGACCTAAACAAAAGCAACTGTGACAGCTAAAGTCAGTAAGCTTCCATGTCTACACCTGGACAGCTGGACTCTAATAAACTAAGACAGGCTTTTTTGTCATTCAGTATGCTTAGAACAAAAATTATGTTGCAGTTTGCTCAGCAACTTAACAGGGTTAAAATATAAAATTATGCCAAATACACAATATGGTTTAAAATATAAAAGTGTATTGATAAATACAGCAGCAGAATACTATAAAGTACAATAGTAAAGTAACCTATGGAGTTAGCAGTTGTTCAAAAAAAAATTGTTTGTATATGATAAGAAGTTAAAATGTATGGAAGTGTGCAGAAACACATGTACAAAAAACATGGTGTACAGTATGAGGAAGAAACATGGGGACTAGTGTGAGCGGCATGTTTTAATTTAGAGTTCAGCAGTCTGATACCCTAGTGGAATAAGCTATTGCAGAACCTGGTGGTCCTGCATTGAATGCTGCAGAACCTCTTTCCAGAGGACAGTAGGGAGAGCAGTCCATGGTGGGGGGTGTGAGGAGTCACTGATGATGTTTTTGGTCCAGGAAATGCAGCGCTTAGGTGAAATGTCCTGAATGGAGGGCGTGGAAATCCCACTGATTTCTCCACTGTCCTCACCACTCTCCTCACATTCTTCCAGTCACTGTAGCTTCGCCACCACACACAGATGCAGGAGGTCAAGATGCTGGTGCTTCTGTAAGTATGTAGTAAGGATGGGCGTGGCAGGTTAGCTCTCCTCATCTTGCACAGGGAAGTGCAGACGCTGCTCTGCCCTCTTGACCAGTGACACAGTGTTCACAGACCAGGTGAGGTCATCTGTGCTGTGCACCTCAGGAACGTGGTGCTGAGGAGTGCAGTGTGGCTTGGCTGGTTCTTCCTGAGGTTAAAAATGACCGCTTTGGTTTTGTCCACATTCAGGATCAGGTGGTAGTCTCTGCACCACCCCAGCAGCTGGTCCACCTCCTCTCTGTAGGCTAGGTCATTGTCACCCCTGATGTGACCCACCAGCTTGTGTCATCCTCAAATTTCACACTGTGGTTGGTGGCAGCTCTGGGGATGCATCAGGGTGAACAGCAGGGGGCTCAGGACACAGCACTCTGCTGTCTGACCCACACTGACTGTGGTCTTTTAATGAGGAAGTCTAGCAACCAGTTGCACAGGGTGGTGCTCAAGCCCTGGGGTCCCAGTTTGTCTACCAGATGGTCCCAGTTTGTCTACCAGATGCCAGATACCAGATGGAATGATGGTATTAAACGTTGTACTGAAGTTCAGGAACAGCATCATGAGTGTTCTTCTCCTCCAGGTGTGCAAGGCTCAGGAGAGTAGTGGAGGAGATGGCATTTTCTTGACATCAGTGGAGCATTTTGGCTGGTCGGCAAACTATGCACTATGTAGTCCTTCAAACCTTTTAGGAGGTCAGCCATAACAGACATAACATATTGTATGCATCAAGTTATTTTCTAGTTCAGGCACGCTCGTTCATGGCTCATAGAGCTCTCATCACTGAAAATATCCCAGAGCCCCTTTCTTATCTCGTACATTGTCTAAAACTTTTTCAGTCAAAGAACAAACTTAATCCAGAGAGATAACAGGACAAAGAGAGGAAGTGTGGCATCACTATCTGTTCGAGACATTAGCACTGTGCTCCCTATACAATGACAGAGTTAATACATTTAATACGTTTTATGATACCATTTCAATGTTGCACACTGGACCAAATGGGTTAGTTAATTTAGAACAGTGCCTTTGATGGATGTATTTAAGATTTGTCAGTTAATCTGATTTACTTTGGTCTCACTGCTTCTTCAATCAAACAATGTAAAAACAATTTGGTTTTATAGTCACATCAGACAACAACTGTTAACAAAACCGAATTAATAATCAGTCTTGAGGTTCCATGTTTTATTGTTTCGTGGATCAAAAAAAATATATGTGTGAAACCAGCTGTCAAAATGCACAACAAATTTTAGAAAAGAGTCACATGCAGGAAGATCATGTGACTTTCAATCATTGTCATAATGAAATGGTTGGTTTTTGCTTTCCAAGTTAGTTTAGAATAATAATACTAATAAAAAATGATGGTTGTGAAATAGTTTAAACATGTGTGTCATAGAAAAAAGAAGACACCCCCCCAAACAAAAATTGTATGTCCTTACCATTATTTAAACTATCTGCCTACTTTGTATTGCACCCAAACTCATAAGTCATTCCAGTGTGCAGTAGCACAGCTTTATAAGGTGTGTAGAAGTTGAAAGTACCATAGGTCTTTTTAAAATAAAAAAAAGATGAATGTTGAGAGGTAATTCTTCCAGACTACGTGTTCTCCTGCCAGTAAAATTTTCAACCTCTTGTACCTTTGGTAAAAGAGGTCTGATTAGAGCTGACAGCCTTGAAGTTGCTGGCAAAGTTCTGCGTGTATTGTTGAATGGTTGTGAACCAGCTGTTCAAATGGACTTGAAAGCAGCGTTTGGCCCCAGCTGGGATCAGAGCAAACTTTGGTCGACATTTGCAAACTCTTTTCACCCTCGCAACCCTGCTGTAATGTTTGAGCATGTTAAGCCCAGCTGCTAAAATTGTGTATAACACTTCAAAACCTTTCTCGGTTTGATGATGAGGTATAAGTGAAATAGACACGTCTGTGAATTTGGGGAGTGACAGCAGAATTCTTTCATCCTTTGCAGTTTGACATTCGCACCACAGATGTCCTGCGTTAACAGATACTTCATGAAGAGAGAACTTCTTCATAAATCATCAGTTTACTAACACATTTGTTCATAAATCTTTCACAGCCATGTTTACACAGTGACACGAGGACTGAGAAATGGCTCTCTGGTTTTGAATTTTGTCCAGAGACCTTAAGTTGACCATGAAGACAAACACGGCTGCAAGGTGTGTGTCGAGCCGCAGATCTGAGGGAGGTTACAATAAAAAACTGCCTCACTGAAGATAACAGCAAAGAGATGTCCATAATTCATAAATGGAATATGTTCTGAACAACCAGGATTCCTCCAAAAAAAATGGCTACCCAGCCCAACTGTGCAATCAGAAAAACCTTGGTCAGAAAGGTCACACAGAAACCTGATGGTCATTCTGGCTGAGCAATAATGTGTGATGTGATGACAGACAGACCTTCAGAAGAACAAGTGTCACTGCAACACTCCATCGATCTGGATTTTTATAGCAGTGACCAGATGGAAATGTCTTCTCTGTGAAAGCCATATGAAACCTGTGAGAAACAAGATAAAACCAAAACGGGACTGTTTGGACTTACTTATGAAGATGTTTTGACTCGAAATTGTGAACAGCTGAGCGTTGAATTTTGACTCACCCTTGCTGTAGAAAATGATCCAGCCATTACAGGACATTACAGAAAAAAAAACGATGGAGTCAACATCCAGCAGTGAGCTTGTCATTTTATTTAATAAAAGTGAAAGAAATGCCTTGGTACAGCCAACGCTGAAGAAGAAAGTTGAGCTGACATGGTTGATAAGCTTAAACTTTACAGTTTAACCACTTCAGGATGTACTTTATCCCAATGTTACAAAGTCATATCATCAGCAAGATGCCTTCTGATTGGTTAGATGGTCGGAATAATCTTGGGCCACAAAAATAAAAGCCCAAATATTTTAATTAAGTGGAATTCTGTCTGAAGAAAAAGAGAGTTGTACAAAGACCTTAAGCATCATGTCCTGAAGGAACCATACATCACTCACTGTTACCAGTGGCATCCCAACGTGGATCATGGTGGTGGCAGTGTTTTAGGAGATCAGGCTTGAGGTAAAAACCCAGAAAAGCTGGGAAATTTGGTGTTACAGCAGTATTGTATCGGGCACTTGAAGTCGCAGTGTGTAACTCTGTCTGGCATAAAACAAATCACTTCCTGTATGCAGCACAGTAATGTCACTGGGTGACACGAAACTGAAACACTGCTATACTAAGAAACACAATGAGTCTTGTGGGGCTGATAGGCTTAATCAGTATTGTGTCAACTCATTTTACAATAGTTCCAATGTAATGGACCCTTGTTAATGTTTACATATATAGTACAGATGTAACAACTCTATATTTATATCACTAAAGATATAAATATTAAGACTTCTATATCTACAAAAAGAAAGAACAAAAACAGAGTCCTAAAAGGAGACAGGGGACACCTCACGTTGTCAAACAACCACTCAAACTGTAAGAGCTTTAGGGAATCTGCAGACAGTGGTGGCTGAATATTGTGATTATTTTCATAAATGTTTTAATCTAATTGCTGTTTTCAACACTGACAGCAAAGCTCTATCATCTTGCACAGTTAAGGGTTCACCTTTGCACATAGCTCTCTTTTTTTCCCCCTCAGCTTATTCTTGAAGGACTCTGTAGGATTCCATTTGAGCTGATGGATGTTAAATGTTGTAAATCCTTTTTAAAAAAGAGGAATTGTTTAAAGGGCAAAAATGTGCCAGATTTCAATTAATCTGCACTGAGTTCAAAGTGATGACCACAGGGGAGAGACATTTGCAAACAATCAACTGGTCTGATTTAATTTCTTGATCCTGTTGAGAAGTGAAGTGACTGATCCTTTCTGGGACAATGCCAGAGTCTCAAATCTTTCCCATCAAAGCCACAGTGTGATGAGGAGACTGAAAGAGAAAACCATCAGTCTCCCTTTTTGTCTCCCCCTGTGCTTTAACCAGGTTTAAAGTGCAATTCATCTACTATTAACTACTATTTCTTTTAATTCCATTCCCATCATTCACCGGCTGCATGATCTCCTTGCAGATGGTGGATTTATTTGGAGCTTTAATGCTTCCTCTACTAGCCTGTTTTTTTCATGAAAAGTACTGAGCAATACTTTAGTTTTTGCTAATATTCAGTTTCAGTTTCTTTTCATTAACTTTGTTCGACTTCTTCATCAGTACTGCCTGCCTCTATGATATTAATTCATACTAATTAAGGTCCCAGGAAAATCCCTGACATTTCATTCGGATTCATCAACACACTCAGATGAATATGATGAAAAGAGATGATTATAAACATTTGCTGCGTAGCTTACGGCACATGCTTTTGATTTCACAAAGTGTAAATACTGTTTTTCACTGACTGATATTGCTGCATGAGATGCCATAGTCTGAGCAGCAGAAAAATCAAGAAAATGTGCATATTTGCTTTTATACCTAGAATTAGATGAGAGGATTAATGTCACTCTCATATACATGTATGTCAATTTATGTATATGAATGACCCTGGAGCTTGAAGCTTAGGTAATGACCTGAAGCAGAAGAAACCTTATGATTAACGCTGACAAAATCAGGAAAAAACTCAACCCTTAGCTCCTCTAATATTTACAAATTCTCGCATTGCACTCTATTTCTGTTTAATGTTTTATCCAAACAAAACTGATGAGTAATAATCTACAACAATCATTCATTTTACCAGCTGACAGCTCCCAAGCTGTTTCCTCATGTTTTCAGAGTCTTTAGAGCAGAGATTATTATTATTAAGTGTGGGTTGCAGATATGACATGAAAGACCGGAGATATTTTACACACTGGACACACTGTCCACACCAGTGGGTCACCGTTCTCCACAAGCAGTGTTGGTGCCGGATATTGTTCTGACGATGTTTATTTGTTTCCCTGTATCGTTTATTCCAGATGATAAGTGAGGCTGAGGTTTAAAGCTTATGGCAGAGGGTTATGGACATCACCAATGTTGGACAGTAAGGGACCACATTTTACAAAAGGCTCCACCCACCTGATTAATGGCAGTATATGAAGCATCTGTGCACTTTCATCAGCCTCTCGCTCGTTTCTTGCCAGTAGCTGGTGGTTGTTAGACCACAATTACTGATCTAATTACTCCCTGTGTGTTATCCAATCAGATTGCTTGATAGACAGGCCACACTGTGGGAATGCTGTGAAAAATATTGACTAACACTTGTAGAGTTGCCGGTCTACCAAAGTGGATTTCGACACATTTTTTGGGTAGTATTCTGTCCTATCCAACTTTATTTATAAAGCACTTTAAAACAACACAGTTGACCAAAGTGCTGTACAGACATGAGGAGAAATGCAAAAGTAAAGCAATTTATAAAGCCCGTCATCACAAACCCAATTTGCTTTGAAGGGCTTTACATTGAGTGAGGGGAAAAAAATGGGAGAAACCTCAGGAAAAGCCTCAGAGGAAGGATCCCTCTTCCAGGGCGGACAGACAGAGACAAGTTCAGCAGATTACAAACACAACATCAGATATTACAGAGGGAGAAAAGATAAGAAGACAGTCACTGGGATGGTAAAGGCAGTAAAACAATAAAACAGTAAATGTAAACATCAACACAACAGAAACAAACAACAACAGAAAAAAATGTGCTTTAAGAGAAGACTTGAAAACAGAAAGTGAGTCGACCTGCCTGATGTGCAAAGGCAGATCATTCCACAGTTTCTGGGCAGCAACAGAAAATGTGCGGTCACCTCTGAGCTTCCTCTTTGTCTTAGGGAAAACTAAAAGTGACTGAGCTGCTGACCTGAGAGACTGTGACGGAGCGTACAAATAAAAGGATTTTAAAATCAATCCTAAAACAAACCCAGAAGCCAATGAAGTGAAGCTAAAATTGGAGTAGTGTGCTCTCGTTTCTTTGCACCAGTTAAAAGCCGAGCAGCAGCGCTTTGAACCAACTATATTCAAGTGAGTGACGCCTGGTTAATCCCAACATAGTGTGTTGCAGTAGTCTAAGTGGGTTGTAATAAAAGCATGGATTAAAATCTCTAAGTGATGCAGAGGAAATGGTTTAGCTTTGGCAAGTTTTTTAAAGTTTACTTTTTAAAGGAGTGATATATAATAATTAACTTACCTACTTAGTAATATGCCCAACACTGTTCACCCTAAGGTGCGGCATGAATTTAGAGTTGTAGTAACAAGCCTGCAGCCCTGTTTAGAAAAGATGTGCAGTGTAAACAGGCTCACTGACTTGCTTATCATTGTTCCTTTCTTCATTATTATTGTTCTCGCAAAGTGATTGCATTTTTTGTCTCAATTGAAAGAAGCTGGACTTGACAACTGAACTAATCTGTGCATCAAGTTTAAGATCACTGTCTATTCTTACACCCAGGTTTGTTGGTGTAGATGTCAAGTATTGACGTAAGGAACTCAGATCAACACAAGCTCTGGAGGTATCACTCGGCCCAAACAACATGACCTCAGTCTTTTTATCATTAAAGTGCAGAAAGTTCAATGATATCCATGCCTTAATTTCTGCAATGCATTCTAGGAGTTGATTCACAGAATATGCACTGCCCTTTTGCAGTGGCATATAAATTTGAATGTCATCAGCATAAGAATGGAATGCGATGCCATGTTTTCAGAGATTTGATCCAAAAGGTAGTAAGTAGAGGGAGAAGAGGGAGATCACTGACATGTTTAGAGCTTGTTGAACATGCTGAAAAACTTGGATAGATGTTTTGTGTGGTCACCCAGGTTTATACTGACAGTGAGAGGAATGTGTGGCGATGATTTTCTGTTTCAAACCCCTGCTTCTCTTTAATTTTTTTCTAAAATCGTTAATATTCCTTGCTGTCACCATAAGGAATATGCAGAAAACAAAATTCTTTGGGAAATATTTTTTATTCCACTTCAAGAGGCTGCCATGTTTGCAGTTCTGCAGTCAGGCTGCTGATTTTTGTTTCAGTATGGTGAATTCGATCCCAAGAGAAACTTGCTCACTTGATGACTTTTTGATTGTACTGTATATACAAAAGCTATATAATCACATAACACATAATGTAATTAGTTTTTAATACCAATTACAGTAATATATTACTTTTTAAAGGAGTGATATATAATAATTAACTTACCTACTTAGTAATATGCCCAACACTGTTCACCCTAAGGTGCGGCATGAATTTAGAGTTGTAGTAACAAGCCTGCAGCCCTGTTTAGAAAAGATGTGCAGTGTAAACAGGCTCACTTGCTTATCATTGTTCCTTTCTTCATTATTATTGTTCTCGCAAAGTGATTGCATTTTTTGTCTCTAACTTTGCCAAATGAACTGAGGGAGCTGTCTAGTGATAAATCTAAAGGGTGTCATGAAAGACATTTTGTAACTTTTTCTGGGCAACAGTGTCCTCCGCAGCCATGAGTGGCAAGTGGCTCATGTGGCCTCAAGCGGTTCAGTGGTTTTCACGTACAGAAAACAAAACGTATCAGCCACTTAACCTGAGCTGCATATAACCCTGCTCACTGAGCTGAAACATGGCTGAACTGTATATTCCTCATGCTTCGGCAGTTGCATGTAACGTTCAGAGGTTCCTCACTGTATAGGAGAAATCAAAATCCTGATCTTCAGTTTGGCAGTGCGTTTGAACGTGCTGGACTTGATCCCAGGAGTTTCAGCCACTGATTGCCTGTCAGTTAGGCACTTCATGGTAGATCATACTCTCTCCCAATTGTTACATGGTGCAAGAGCAGGCATTCAAGGTTAAGAGAAGGAATAAATGAGTCACCACTCTATACTTAGTCTACATTCAAATGATTTTGGAGCTGTTAATTAGGGTACAATAATTGCATATTTTTGCTTTAAGCTACTGTGAAATAAACTAATGGGCTCCTAAGATAATGGAAAGCAAACATTTTTATTTTTGCCTTTAAACACACAGGCACAGAAATGATTGTCTAATGAGCAAATGTGTAAGCGGCCTGCTTTCATTTCCCCCACAGCCCAGTGCCGGACTTGACAGCAAATGTTCTGTAGACAGAGGTAAATATAACAGCAATATGAGTTGAAAACCTAATGGTCAGACCGTTAGTTAGTTAGTTAGTTAGAATTTGAAAAACAGATCCTGCTGTTGCATGAGCTTCTGACAGCAGTTTTTAAAGATAATCACAGCCCACAAAGACCGAATGGCGAGGCTTTAATGTTTGAATGCCCTGTTTAGTTTAAAAGTGGTGAGATTTGAAGGAGGCGGAGACAAATGCGAACAAAACCCTGCTGGAAAGACAGAATCAGATTCGGGCATGTTAGTGAATACAAAATTAAAGTATTGCCACTTTGGAAATAAAATCCTGTTGTCTTCCTTACAATTTTCAGGGGGTCTATAAGGTCTGTGACTGTGTTATTGATGTGACAGCAATTCTAATTTCAAAACCACAGAGGAAAAAAATAAGACTAAATCAAAACCTTAGAAGAGATTGATTGCTTTCTCCACATGATGCCCCCACCATCCCTCCTCCACCCATTCAATTTGCTTTGTTCTACTGAAGTGCACCTTCATGCTTGCCTCTGCAAATTGCAGTTTTTACTTAACACAACGCTTAATTGCAGGCACATGCTTGAGTGGTCACGATGCCCATCAGAGGCAAAATGACTCACAACAGCATAGCACAGATTATTCTGGAATCAGCAGCCGTGGTGCCAGGCTCCCACTCTAAAGCCCCAAACCAGAGCCGAGTCCATCTCTTGGGCAGGGGCAGCAGATGGCAGAGCCAGTAACAGAGCTGGGGGGAAAACACACAGGAGGAATGAGAAATAGAGAGAGGAAATGAGAGAAAAATCAGAGACTGAAAAAAGAAAGGGTGGAAAGTGCTTGGATTTGGTCTGATCATTAGATTTCTAAACTCAGACGACTGCGGGTGGATTTGCATAGCCTTGGGTTGGCAGTGGCCCACTTTCCCCTCGCTGTCTTTCTGAAAGACTGCCAGTGCATTCCATTATTTGTGTCAAGGCGGGTTCTGTGATGAAGAAAATAACAGTGCTGGCACATAGACAGAGTTTATGGTCTCTCCCCTCCCCTTCCCACCTAGTGTTCACTGTGGCTGGCTGTTTCTTGAATTGTAACCCAGATATCTGGTAGCCAACAGCAGAGTGAGGCAGAGAATACAGCAGGTAAAAGGAAGTGTGTGGCAAGATGAGAGGAGGATGCATTAAAGAATGAAAGAGATGGAGAAATCAGCACGGTACACACAGTCTCTGTGCGGGCAGAGCTCGAGACAAGGCTCACTCTGAAGATTGAGGAACCCAGCCTGTGTCCATCACCCCCATCACCCCCCCCACACACACACACACACACACACGCACCCACACACACCAACGTTCAAATGGCTTTGAAACATTACTTTCCTATCTACCTCCTGTGTTAACAGAACAGCAAGGACAAAAAGACGTGTATGATGGCTGAGGGAGAATGATGTTGGTTTTTCACAGAGCAATGGATTCGAGAGACCGAATTCTCATAACATGACAGATTAGTGTGCAAGTATACCTGTGCTGCACACTGAAGTAGTGAGAGGCAACTCAAATTTATTTGCTGGGGAAACACTGGAAGTTCACGCTAAAGAGTACTTTGTGTGCACACTAATATTTGTTCCCAGTAAGTTCACACACTGACACAACAAAAAAAAAGATAGTGACATAAAACTAGTTAAAATAAATAAAAGCTACAACTACAAACTAGGCTATAGTCATGAGCTAATTTTGGTATATTGTAAGATCAGAATTACACATTAACTGTTCAGTAAATGACAAGTGCTTCATGTTAAGTGTACTTCATTAGATGGTCCTCTTATGAAAATGTTCTAAATTAGTAGGGCAGTTTTATGTTTGAAATAAATGGAAGTGGTGCACTCAAGGAACATTAGTGAATGTACAGTGTTTGCAGTGGCATACCAGATCCAATTCATACAAAAACAATATCAACTTTAAGAACTGGTTCTTGCATATTTAAGTGAATAGTGTGTACCATAGAAAATTACTTAACATTATATTAAGTATATTTTACTGTCCCCTCCACAATTTTGAAAGGTTAAATTATGAATAAAGTGCACCATTGTTATACGAAGCAGCCATTTAACATGTTTCCTGGTGACACATCATCATCATTTTATGACCTAATACAGTACATTTCATCATGTACCTAGTGTCCTTGAGTTTTCTTAATGTTCTTTAATGTCTGCCCTTATCCCTATCCCAAAAACCACCTCACATTTAACATATTTTGAGTAAACAAAACTGCTCAACCAGTTTTTTCAGCACTGATTATTCACCATAAGGAACATTTATTCATAAAAATATTTATAATCGTGAGTTCTTTGGATTTTCCAAAAAATTTATTTAATGGATTATTTGTGAAATGTGTGTATGAACGTGCATATGCACTGCAGTTACACAATTATTTCCTCTTATTTACAATAAATCAAAGCCCTTCCAAGCAGCACCTGCAATATTCTGTTTATCACAGAGGCTGAATTCCACATAGGAGGCACGAGGCTATTGTTATTCATGGACAAGGTGTTTTCACTGTCTCCGCATATTTTCCGGCCTTTGAATAACTATGTCCTTATGGCTCAGGATTTGCTGACCTAATGAGCTGACCTGACTGATTGACACCGGAGATCATCATAGGAGTCAGTCCTCATCTCCTGCAGTGAATAAACATTGGCCTTCTCATCCTCCAAATGTCTTCTTGATAATGCATCATTTTAATCCAGTCTGAAAAAAAAATAAAAAAAATAAAAACATTCCGTGCAAACTATCAACACATGCCTGAAAATGTCTGATCACGGTCCTCGTCTTAAATCCACATGAGGAGGGTGCGGAGGCTGCCAAGAATTTCAAAAATAAAAAGCCATGATTATTTCTTAGGTGCTTCAGAGAGCTCACTCTACTTTCAAATTGCCAGTGGTAAACCACATTGAAGGTGGTATTTTCTTTAAAAAAAACCTTTTCTGACAAACTTGAAAAGCCATCTTTAGGAAAGCTATGAAATGTGGTGCATCATTGACAGTGGTGTACATGAAATGCACCAGATCTCTTTATAATCACTTCAGTCACTGGCAAATTCAGTAGCTCACGTCAAGCTGTCACTTTACAAGACTGTTTGTTGGAAGTCACTGCTGTTCTGGCTTTGCCTTTAATAAGGACAAAAATGAATGGACAAAAAATTTAAATCCCGAATTTGCCATCATCCTTAAAAAAAATGAAAATAAGTGGATAATGTGCATAAGCTCGGCTTGTTTCATTTTTTTTTTGCCAGTGTTACATGCAAAGCAAACCCAAGAGTGAATGATTTCAAAATGGTTATGTTAATGAAGGGAAAATAGCACTGCAGTTTACACGTGTTTAAACAAATGTTACCAGGCTGAAGCAGCTTTTTAGGATTCAAAGAGGGACGTTCAAAAAGCTCCAAGGTCAGTCAAGTTGACCCGCTTCAATTACAAAAACTATTCCAGTTGAGGCTCCTGTCCTCTGTTCCCTCGGGGTGATGTAATTCTTTCACACTTGAACAGAGATAAGAGGCTTTACGCCGTGTGGCCAGTGTCAACGTGCAAGTAAAAATATTTTGGAACACTGTGATGTAATGGTATTTTCTTGGTCTTTAAAGGAGTCATTCGGCTATTTTGGAAACGCGCTTATTCGCTTGAGGGTGCCATTTTAATGTAATCAGATCTGCCTCCCAGCACCTCTCAGGCTCAGTGATTAACACATTCTTTGTCACACTAGTAGACAGATTTTGTTAAAAAGGCAAGCTGTTTCCCCCCCATTTCCTGTCTTTTTATTAAGATGGGCTTAATGGCTGCTTTTTTTCCTTCAAATTTAGTGCATACAGATAAGAGCGGTATAAATCCTTTAAAGTCTTGGCAAGCAGGATAAGCATGTCCCCCAAAATGTCAAACTATTCGTCCAAAGATAAAATTAAACATTTTGTTTAAAGGTGCTATATATAGGAAATGTATTATATTAAGACATAATATGACAATGATGTATCATCAGAGATTAAGGAAACATGTTAAAATGTAACTAAACCCCTAAACCACATTTTTCAGTGTAAATGGGTATCTAGTAATGTTATTAGCTGCTTCAGGTGCAAATCATCACAGTTAGGTATAAAGTATTGAAATCATACATGGTGAAATTATATCGACTGACAGATTTCACTACCAGACTGTGCTCCCTGCACTGTTCCCAACGTCCCCTCCCTCTTCTCCCTCACTCAGCTCTCAACCCACTTCATTGCATTTTTCTAGATCAGGCATTGGGCAGAGTTAGCCTCAGAAGCGGGGGTTGGGCTAACTGAAATGCGGACATTATAACAATGTTTCATTCATTATATACACAAGATACATTTTCATTTGACGGCCGGAAACTGTGGTTACGCACACACTTTAACACACTGGATGCCAGCAGAGAGCATGTAGCTGCTAAGGTTCAGGAATACTGAATGTTACTGAACCTAAAAAGCCTCAGTATCGCTCTCAAAAACATTTTAAACAGAGGAGACGAAAGAAATCACTATAACCAGAGGAGAAGATTAACAAGGGTCTGCAGAGGAGGTTGATAAACAGCTCAAAACAAACTTGATGACAGAGTGCAGCAGACATTTAGATTGTTCTCTTGTGGACAGGGAAGCAGCATGAGGAGCTTCAGCCAAGGCCACTTAATTTCCTCTCTCTTCCTCTCTCTGAAACACTTTATTAGTGGAAATCATGTTCTTACAGTCCATAATTGTCACCTTGTCCCCTCTCTCATCATACGATAATTCTCCACTACTGCTCTAAAGCTGTTACTTTCACCTGTTGCTGACAGGCTAAAATTAATCACTTCGGTTTATTGCTTATAAAAATCACGCTGACAGCATGACAGTTATGTACATTAATGTATTTGAGCATGAACACAGTGTAATGCTGCGTCTTATTTCCATAGTTATAGAAAATTTAGTAAACTACTTAACCTCGGAGCAGTGTTTTGAATTGGTATTAACCATTTTGAATGCTAAAGGTCACTAGCACTAGATATTTTACAGACTGTATATTCCCTTTCATTTGATCAAAACACTATGTATTATATCATAATAAAATCTACACTTAAAAATGGATGCATATTTCTGTAGCTAAATAGATCACAGTGTCATGACCTGGCTCCAAGCTGAACAAAGATGAAGAGACCACACATGCTTTGAAAACTATTTATTTTACAGAGCTGAAAGGAAAAATCAACATGTAGGCAAACGAAAGGCAACAAACCCAACGGGTTGGACGCCAAGAAAGAGAGAAGGACTGGCTGACTGCCACCAGTGTATATAATGCAGCCAGATCAATGTGAGCTGAATCTCCCTAATGGCCACAGTCCATCTACCAGTGCTGCTGCACGCAGCGGCCTGCCCAGACAGGGTCGTCCCAAAGGCATTTCTGATTTCCCTAAAGCGTTTAGCACACAGATTGTGGATCTCATAAATTACATTTAATGGTTGCTTGATGAAGAG
The DNA here is from genome assembly GCA_016785285.1 of Brachirus orientalis. Classification (NCBI taxonomy): domain Eukaryota; kingdom Metazoa; phylum Chordata; class Actinopteri; order Pleuronectiformes; family Soleidae; genus Brachirus; species Brachirus orientalis. Next base: position 7,218,541 of record JAFBJR010000940.1, on the reverse strand, counting down.
GGGGAATCACAAACCTCATCACATTCCGCGTCTCTCTCATTGTCAGTATCTCTCATCATGAATTTGTGTCACTGACACCATTTATAGAGTAATCTTTGTTCTCAATGAGGAGTGTCTGTCAACTGTCAGCGGAAACTCTGCAGTTCAAATAACTGCTTTTGTTGCCATGTCCTGTTCACAATGTCTATTTTGTAAACTTATGGTTGGGGGGGGGGTTTCCTGAAACACTTATGTACACCATCATGCAGTAGCATCTAAATGCTGAGTGTGAGTTGAGCATAGAGAGTTACTTTAGAAACTGCTTAGACGAGAAAACATACAGTAGGCATGCCCTTTAAATCCTTGGCAGTTCAATCCTATAATCCCTTAGGAAGGCACACACCCATTAAAGGGTGTTAAATGATGATTGATGAGGCATCCTCACAAAGAACTTGCCCTGTTCCACTAGTTTGGCAACAATCTGTTATCCCCAACACTAAAAGCCAGGCCACAATGTTGAACTAGGCCCCCTAATTTTCTTGCAACGAGGGAATGGGAGCCATTAGCCATTTAAGTGACAGGAGAGCGCTTCGAAGGGCAAGTTGTCCAGAGATGTAAAGTCCTCATTCTAACTTGAGGTCATGGGGCCAGTAGTTTGTTGTAACCCTCGGGGGATGCGTACTGCACGCTCACATGCTCCCTGTTAAAGATAGCTTGCTACAACATATGGTCATGGGAAAATATCAGGGAAAGGAAAATAGCATTTAAACCAGGAGGGTCATGTTGTTTACGCTACAGTTCACTGAATCTATTACAGAAAGTGTGTTCAACATTATTACAAACCATTAGTCAAGATGTGTACTACTTTTTGCCTTGGAAAAAGTCTCTGTGTTCACATATGTTTATATATTATGCTACAAAAAGAGTTGAATTAATATTCATTATCTAATTTTCATACTGTATATACTCTTGAAATGTGAATAAACCAGTGTACATCCACTTGAATTGCTTAATGAATACTTGAAAAATGTAATAGTAAACTATCCAACGAGGCTAAACAGCTTATGTCTGACTTATTAGTTTTTTAAACAACCAATATCGTTCATTTTTCTTATATTTTAGAAACTGTTTGATTGGAAAAAAAAATTTCATGCAGTGAAACGCTGGAGGTGGTAGATGGAGCGGGTTGGAGTTGGCAGAACTGGTCAGAGTAATTAAAGTGACTCTTTGGCCTGAGTCTTTGGCTCAGTTCTGCTCTCTGACTCCTCTGGCCACAGTTTTAAGCACAAGTGCCTCACCTCACATTTTCCCTCCCACTACTCATCAGTCAGTCTCATGACCTTGGTGAGTGTCCTCCTGACCCTGCAGGTGTTGGTGGTGAGACTGATCAGGTGAGGTGAGCCAGATTTAATGTTATCCAGCCTGTTGCCAGGGGATGGGTGTGGAAGTGACAGATCTCCTGTTGTACCAGAGAAATCTGGTACTTCAAAGGTCCCTGAAAGTTCACATCCAGAGGCTGCAGGATGTGCAGTGTGTGACACCCCACCCCCCCCTCCCGCCGTGCAGCCTGTGCTGGTATGTGTTCCTGACAGGCAGCAGTCACACGCCTGTGCAGCAGACTTCCACACCTCTGACGGTCTCCTGTTCATGTGCAGCTTGACACATTTTCAGAGGACAATTTCCTTCATACAGAGGCCACCTGGATCTTATGAGGCCTCCTCCTCTTCCTCCTCCTCCTCCTCAACACATGCTCCTCCATAGTGGCTTTTAGCAGCCTGAAATATCCCTTTATTGGCCCACTCACTGAAAAAGATTTCCTCTTAAAGCCCTGCCAAAGTCAATGCAACCTTGAGATGAAAATTACTTGACTTAGATCTGCTTGTGGGCAGATAAACATGTAAAGAGGTCAAGCGAGTTATTCCTTGATCCCCTAATGTTTCACGGAACACAGAGCATGAATTTTTAATTATAATTCACACACTTATATAATTCCCAAAGCTCCCATTGTGGCTGGAATTTCAGTCAATATGTTTCCATGCACAGTTAAGTCAAGCTACGCTTTTAGCTCAACTATGCCATTTCATTGGACTGCTGTCCTTGTCCCTGTATAAAAGCATGAGCGGCGATTTGATTTACTGAATGAAGTCTATCTGTGCAACACAAGGTGGCAATATACCCCCTTTTCAGCTTCTGAGTGTTCTGTATTTTTCTGGTTTACCTATAACGTTTGCTGGTGGTTAGTTGGTAGCATGTTAAGTGTTATTCCGCAATAGTGTCTCTCTCTCCTATCAACTATCTTAAAAATATTTAATTCTTTGGGCTGGCAGAGCATAAATTCAGTCTGATCACGTGCATTGCATACAGTGGTGATTTAACTCCTAATCCTATTATCTCAGTGTGGTACTATTTTAAAAGTCTGGTCAAGTCCATGTCCGCATGCTTTTAACCAATCTTTATGTGATGATGAATTTCTATTTAGTCTTTAATTCTTTTCCTTTTACCTGGTAAGTGCAACATATCAAACAAGAATTTGCATTTCACTCAAGGTCATAATTGGCTACCCTCACTAATGCGAAACCATCCACTATGTGCATTTCCTCTCTACCCTTCATATTATGCCTAAAACATTCAACCGTGTTTCAAAAGTGAACAGAGAGGATGAGATTGAAAGAATGCAAGTCACTGATGGAGACAAGCTCCAGGTTCTGCTCACAAAACCAGCAAATAGGGGATGAAATCAGCAATTGAGAAGAATAGTCAGTTGGGACACAGTCGAGAAGCTAAACAGTGACAGAGTAATAAATTGTCTACTTTGGGCTTGTATTGATGCACCTCAGCAAAGGTATAGTATGTGAAAACAAGGGGAATGAATAGAAATAAACCAAAGAAGACAAAGAGAGGTAGTAAGATACAGAAGCAGACAGTGAGATAGTTTTCCAGGGAGGAAGATTTACCAGGACAGGTAGAAAACAGAAAAAGAGATAGTGAGAGGGAAAAGAAACTGTCTGTACCAATAGACAATCTGTATTGTCTTTGGCAGTGCGAAAACTTAAACCCTTTAAATGATTTTTTTTCATCAATGCAACTAACACAGAATGCTCTGTCTTATCAGGCAAGAACCCAACGAGCCCTTTGCCCTCACATTACAGATTTCCTACTCAGAGCAAATGGGAAAATTCGATCCTTTGTTCTCTTTGGGCCTACTGATCTTCTCTGTTCACTGGATGTTTGCAGGGACTCCAGCATTATTGGGATATTGTATTTCTCTTTACCAGAATTGCTGTATGCATTTGATCAAACGTAGACACAGCTGAACGCAGTAAAGCATCAGGAAATGAGTTAATAAAAGAATTAGAAACGACAGTCATATTCCACACATTTTACTTGAAAGTCAGATTCAGGCTTCAACTGATTATTGACTAAATTGATTTGTTAAATTCAGGACTGCAATGTCAGCAGCTGGTCTAAACCTCTGAGGGGCCCTGGGGCGCCAGGTTTTTGTGTGTTGGTTGTTCTGGGTTGTAAACTGTTTTAATAAATACTCATTTGCTTGTAGGCTGTATTATCCACTGAAACGTTAAATGCTCATCTTATTAGACAATTAATCCTGAGCACCCATTCTGTAGAGGGGCCAATGTCCTGCAGCCCGTGGCCAAGAGGAAAGGAATTGTTGTTGTAACCAGAGGGATGTCAGTTCAAATCCCATGACACCCAGTCCCACATTTCACCCTGGACACAGATAAGGGCTGCCCATTGGTCCTGCATCTGACATGTGTGTGTTCACTACTGGTGTGTAATGGTGTGGGTTAAATGCAGATGTCCCATTCCCTATCACTAATTTGAGTATAAGCAAATAATAACTTTTTAATTAATTAATAACTAATTCTAAAAAGTTTTTTGTTAGTGTCAATAATAATATATTATATGTGTGTGTGTATATATATATATATATATATATATATCCCACAGAATAAAACAAAGTATTAACCAACTTGCCAAATTTAAATGATAAAGTATAGCCAAAAACCCACATACAAGCGTGATCTTGGTTGCACTTTACCGACCTGAAAGCCAACATAGCTCTGGTTTATCAAAATTCCAGTCCTCTCCTTCCATCACTCTCTCTTTGGTATACAATAGCTGCTCTGAGGCTGCAGTTGCCAATATGACAGCAGGAATCGTTTCTTCTTCAGTGCCTCATAGTATTCCGTTAGCTACCAACCCAAGGGCAGCAGTGTAGGAGCAGGTGTAGTTACAGTATACCTGAGTGAATGGGAAACTGCTGAAAAAGTGTGCTGAGGTTTTGTCATATTCCTATAGGAGGAGTTATGCCAAATATGGCTCTGGTGCGTCACTGAGCCGTATTTCTATTCAAAATCCTGAACAGAACACTGTGAGAGAAACTGTTTTACTTCTTTACTCTGTAATTCTTTAGTCCACACCCATTTGTTCAAATTCTCAGCTATTTCATTTCCAACATACGTATATAATGTGTGAAGTGGAGAATCACTGCATTTACTTTTCACAGACTTTAGTGATGATAGAGACTACACTCACCAGCTCCTGCTAAATTCAGCAGTCGCCTGTGATCCCCTGTAGCCATAAACCCTCACTTCTCTCTTGACTCTCTTCCTCTGTTCTTCTGCCACTTCTACCCTCTCCTGACCCCAGTCCACATCTTCCACCTCACCTCTCACCTCCCTCTCCTTGTTGCATTCTGCAGTGACAGCTTCTTGCTCCCCTTCCATCCACATGCAGCTCACATTCAGCTGTTTCTTGACCCTTAAATCCATGGACCCACTGTGAGTCTGATTACGATAGATTAGTAGCTCCTTCTGTCTCTGGCTGTGTGTTGGTGCCTCACACTGTCTTTTTCTGTCTATTTGTTCTGTTAAGAGAGAGAGAGAGTTGATTGCATGGGAAAGAAAGAATCAAAAGGATGAGGGAAGAGAAGGACCAGCCCATTCAGAAGGGCTGACATGATGGTCATTATTGTTGCATAATGGCCAATTATAACCTCTTCCAGTAGACAGGATTTCAAAGTGTAAGCAAAGTGCTGCCTCTTTAAAGACAGTTTACAGTAAGTGTCTCTCTTTATCACAAAAGCTTCTGCCACACAAAGCCAAAAGTGTCAATTTAATGCAGCAGCTTTCAGCCACTGGCATATGGACACTCTACACAATAAATGTGTTTCATTGTTGCTGCAGAGCTGCCTTGGTGATGATTTAAACTCAAAGTTGGAGCAAACCTGGTGTGAATTTGTTTGGCACCATTGTAACTGTTTTGTTTTAGAAATTATAGTGGAAATGAATCAGACCAGCAGCAAATTCCAGAGGTTTATTTTTAGGTTGAAAACCGACATAGTGCTACTACTGACTTATTTCACAGAAAAAAAAAAGTAGAACAACCTTTGTTCCATCTCTTAGACTCATGTTGCAACTGCACCTTCACAATGTGAGGTCAAAATATCCCGGAGCATGGTGACCCCGAATCTTCCCACAGGGATATCTTGACATTTAAATATAAAAGTAATATCAAGGCACCAGATCCATGTGACCTTCCACCACAAACCCACCTCGTGCTGTTTGCACTTTAGTGGGCTCTGTTTTTCTTAGCTTGGGTTCACTCAGAGAGCTGCATGCTGATGAGGCTAACACTCCTAATAGTAGGTTAATTTTCTTCCACTGTGGTATTGTACCAAACTTATTGTGGTGGGCAGTGGTTCTGTTAATTTTTTTTTGCAGTTAAAAAGCAAAACTCCCCTCAGATATACTAATGTTTTTCTTCAACCCTCTTATTCACTTACAAGTGAACTGCAGGATTCAACTCCATATTTTATATGATTGGAAATTGGTATGATACCATAACCACAGCAGAATGTTTACCATGTTGTACCATATTTAGCATTTTAAATAAGATAAGATATACTTTATTAATCAATAGGGAAATTCAGTCACCCAGCAGCTCAAAATAACACTGGTGACAAAATAAATAAATAAAGAATTACATAAAAACATACATAAGAAATCTAATGGGGACAAAGGGGACAGTCACTTAAGCTTCTCTGTTCTGTTCTCAATGAGCCGTCCACTGTGGCTGTACAGTACATACATACATACATACATATGTACAGTACATATGGCTGCTGATTGATCCAGATTTCCAACGTAAATCTGGCATATTGCCTTTACCATGTGATATTAATGTGAAAGCTGAACCCCTGATGTAGACAGCCCTTTATACAGATGTTTGTTGTCTGTTCCTCTGTGAATCATAGATCATATAAACGCCATCTGTTGCCATTTTTTAAAAATAAATCTCACAAGGGAAACGTGGAATAAAGGAGAAACTGGGTCAGGGGGAAAAGTTAAAGGGCCTCCCTCTGCTCCCTCAGAAGATTTTCAAGTGCCCTCAACAAAAAAGGGGAGGATAATCATTTTCATGCAGTCCATAATGTGTGGGTGATGGAGATAAAATTGGGACATGCTTAGAGACACTGCAGTCTGTTTAGGACAACTTACTAAAGTGTGATGCAGGAAATGCAAAAAATAAAAAAAAATGCTGAATTTCCAAACCAAACCAATTGGTGTCATGAATACAAAACTTGCACCAAATCAGGACTCTGTCTCCAGTAATTGTGATTGCAAGAGTGTCATAATATGATATCAGATTGCTTTTTCAGATTAATTACCCTCCAGATGCCTACCGCGCATAGCCCAGCACTCAATTCAAGGACAGCCACCTGGCGTCTGCAGTGTGCCGTGAAGAGTGCTGCCTGCTCATCACTGTTTGATCCTGCAAGCACCAGTAAACTGCTGTTTTATCAGGACAGCTAATTATAGGCGGAGAGGGATGTGGAAATGGCATCCTGCCTCCTGAGGAACGCGGCGTACCCACACATCCATTTGTTCACACACGCATACGCACGTGCTGAGAGACATCCACAGGCCAACACAAGGGGTTTGTGTTGTTGAGGAGTGCTCGTGCATATATACACTTCACAACTTTCCATGATGTTCACCAGACGGGACAGGACAGCAAAATGGCACGGCTAACTGCGCTGCTGTGGTTGGTCAGTGACAGACACATTTCCCTGGCCTCAATTTTGGGCCGTTGAACTCTGCGGTTCTGTTTTTATCCTCCCATAACCACAGCTTTTTCTATTAAAAGGAGATTTGTCAAAGCTGAGTCTACTTTAAGAGGTAAATATCTCACTATAGGCCTCAGTGGAAGTTGCTCTTGCAGACTGCAAGAGTGCATTCAGGGCTGAAATTATTCACTCTGTTATCTTCTTATAGAAGTATACTTCTATAAGTAAGGTCCCTTACTACAACAATCACAAGGTGGGTTTCCATCAGGCTCTATTTATGCCCATTTGCGATTTGCACATAAAACACCTGAATGGAAACACAAAAATTGTGAAAAGGGCTTGAAATATCAACATTTAAGTGTCTATGCTTTAGGGAGGTTGAAAAGTAGCAGTACTGATAAGTAAATGTGAATAAGTGCAACAGAAACAGATTCAGTGAATAAAAAGGACTTTAAATATCACACGGGGGGAGCATCCCTCCTTCTTCTGTATCTTCCTGCTCTGGAAACGTAGGGAAAACAACGGATACTTATATTTAAATCATCATCCTGTGGTGACACAGACTTGTGAGACACCTACTGCTTATCTCGGTGGACTACTGTTGCACTAGCACTTGAGATTTAGGGATATCCAAACTTTTGCATATCAAATAGATAAAATACTATGTTTCAATTATTATTAATTAATAACAGCTTCATTTGTCATTGATTTTCATTTGCTTTTTTTTTAATCTAACATGACAGTTAAGCTGATTGAAATGAATATGATAAAAAAAAAAGAAAACAAGATTTAACCAAATCTTCAGATTTAATGCGCTTTTCTTCCAGCTTTGGGACAAAATGTCAGTGAAAATGAGGATGTGCTGTAATCACAGACCAACACACAAATCCTTGGCGTAATTACAGAAATCTGGCAGCTGACTTATCAGCACTCGGCATCAGTTCATCTGAAGAGAAAAGTGTGTCAGCCTTCAAGTCATCACCCAACCGTCTTTCACGTCTCTTTTATTTGCCAATCACTCAGCCTGTAGGTTTGTGAGTAATAAAGTCTATGAGGAGTTGAAGTGAAGATAATCCTCAGATTTGTGTGTGTGTTGTTCTGTCTTCCGTCCAGACACACTCCCAGCATCTCAAGGATATCAGCTGATGACGCTGAGCCCTTGGATGCCGACTTCAGGGCAGGAGTCATAAAACCATATAAAACGTCTGCTTCTGCAGCAAAGCAGCTTTCCACCTGCTTTGAGTTTCCTTCCCTTTTACCTTTTCTCATGTTTCCTCCGATGCCAAATTTCCAGTATGTTGCACATCTCCTCCTTTAAGCACAGTCAAATCTTATAAATTATTATAAGTAATTTGTGGTCATGACAGAGCACCGTGAGGGGATCTTGGCTTGTCTTTGCAGCAGAGGCCCCGCAGTGAGCAGAAGATGGAAACATTGATGTGTGCCATTCATCTTAATGTCAGAGGTGTGTATGTCTGTGTTTGTTCTCACCCATGTTGTGGGGACCTAAATCTGTTTACACATTATAGGGACTTGTCTTCCTTATGAGGACAAAAAAAAAATCAAGTCCCCATAATGTAAATTACTACATTTTAAGTCGGAGAAATATTTTAAAGTTAGGCTGAGGTTAGGGTTAGGTTAAGATTAGGATCAGGGTCAGGGTTATGATTAGGGCACTAGTAATTATGGTTAAGGTTAGAGTAAGTCTCTAGGAAATGAATGGAAGTCAATGCAAAATCCCCTGAAGTCATGGAAACAAGTGTGTGCGCTGTGCTTCATGAATGCACGTGTGTGTGTGTTTTATTGATAGATGTTCTGACAGTCGTCTTCCAACCTGACTGAGGAGGAAAAGGCAGTCTGTTCTGATTTGTGCAGATCTCTGCAGCTGCAGATGTCAGAAACCAGAACTGTGAATTCTCTGTAAATCCCTCTCTCTTTTCCTCTCTATATGTTTTTCTCTCCTCTTTTCTCATCTCCATTTTACACATTAGATTGCCAAAGCAGCACAGTAATGCAGAATGCAAATGTAGACACAGTCAGTAATTGACGCAAATATTGTATTTCACTACCTAAACAAATATCCACTACAATATGTATGCATATGAGAGCCTCGGGGCCCACAAAATTAAATTAAGTAAATATGGTTTGCAGTAAAATGGTAAATATGATGATTTAATTGATCACTTAAGTGATGAGTGACTGGAATCAAGCTAAGGCATCTGGTTGTAAACTCTGTAACTTGTAGCTAAAGCCTTGTTTTCTTGCCCAATTTCAGTTTTATTTTGAAATAAAACTAGAATTTTGAAGTTGTAACCTGTCCTTGTGTTCTCCATGTTTTCTGCCCACTTTTGCCAGTTCATCTTATTACTCACTAATGAATTTCCCATAGTCTCCAATAAACTGGTGATGGACGTCCCACAGCCTTTGCCGTGACTACAGCATTAAACACTGCAATATACTGTACATAACTGATGGCTTGATGCAATTTTTTCTCTATGTGTCCAATACAGTAACAAATGACGCATTCTAGTCCCATTATCTTTTACCTCTTTGAAGCATCTTAGCTGTTAAATAGTCTTTTGCACTGATGCCATATATAACCAGCCATTTCAAAATATGAATGCTCCATGCAGACATTTGGAGCCCCCACTCACATCCTGCTCAGAGCATGTCAGGTCAAAGATGTCTCTTTATACCAAATTGCCTGTGTTCATTCAATTTTTCACCTTCATATTCAGGGTTAAGGATGGGTATTTTATTTTTGTAGATTTTCGATATCCAGTCTTTTCAGACTCTCCTCTGTCCTTGAGTTCTGCACCGTGACCTGACAGGGGAGGGGGATTGTGTGGTGAGCAATATGATGTATCTCCATTTTTCCTGCTTCTGTAATTGAAAACTGCATCACAACATCACTATGACTACATATACTAGTTACCAAAGCAACCAATGCAGATATGTTGGTTGTGTCTGGAAACACATATCCAATTTGATCACTTGCAATAAACAGTACAGACAGTCTGCCTAAGAAGATCAGATTTAGGAAAATATGATTCCCCTGCAGTATAAACAGCCTTGTTACTTCTGTGTGCTTCCATCTCTTTTGCATTATTGTGCCAATGTACCATATTTGTTCCATTGTTTTTGACTTCAGCTTATGGGCCTGGTTTTTACTTTTGTCTGCTCCGTGCCTTTATTGTTTGCTGTGATGTCTTACTTGCAGTACATGACCTTATTAAAATGAGCATATTATATGTTGCTCAGCCTGTTGCATTTGCTCATCCAATTTCCCGCTGGGGATGAGTAAAAGATTCTCACTGAGGTTCTGAAGTAGACATCTCCATCAGTCATGGTCCTGTGTGTTTCCAGAACTCTTGCATGTCCCGAGTGAAACAGTTCTTCAGCGTGGCCAAAGAAAAGCTAAGTGATGAAGTGGAGGAAACTTTTTCAAAGCTGCCTCTTTCCACCCACCCACATGTTGCACAGCCCTGCCCCCTGTGGAATCCATTTTCACTGTGAGAAGACAGAACCCTACATGATCGATAGCTCTCATCCCGCTTCAAGCAGCCACCTTACCCCAGTGGTCCTGGCCCCATCACCTGCTAGTGATATTTTAGTTGAAGTAAATGGGATGAAAGAAGTTGAGCTATTAAGCACTTTGAAAGCGTTGATGTTAGAATCTGCCAGAACAGAAGAAGAGGAACATGAAGTGTGGCGTTTTAAAATTGAATGTGATTTGTTAAATTTGGATGATGTGTCTTGTGGGAGAAGGCCACTGAAAGGTTGTAGGTTTTCTTCACTCCTTCACTTTCACTCTCTACAAATGTTTTCTACAATCACTCCTGCTTTTGAAAAGTATTTCAGAGAGCACTTTATATCTCCTGCCGGTCACACATGTCCTATCAGAGAGAAGAACTTTCGGCTTGAACAAACTGGAGGTATTTACTTCCTGTTGGATTTCACCATCTTGTAAACTGATGTATAAACAATTCTGCCAGTACAAAACAGATTCTACATTTGCTGATATGTAGCCAAAGTGTCCACAATATCTATGTTCACCTGATTTAAAAATGCCTGTTTTACTGTATTGAATTGTCCCATACAGTTTTTGATGTGACCCGTGTTCATGACATACATCAGGAATAATTACTGTTTTGAATGCAACATCTGGATTGTTATAGTGCCCTTTACAGTATGTCGCCATTCATTCATTAAGTCACTCATTCTCTACTGCTTACTGCTTACTAAATCCCATTTGACCTCTTACCCCTACTACTTGTCCCAAGGGTGGGTCAGGTGAAGTATAAAGTCTAACAAGCTCAAACCACGGATTTGTCAGGAAACTAATGTTACCATCATCTTGGATGTACCATTAACGGCTCTGCATGTTTGCTTCAGACAATTCATGATACAACAGCTGACGGCAGCTTTTTTTTTTAATCACAGCATGTTTAATCAATGCCAAAAAACATGTGACAAATGATGACATGTCATGTTCTCCAAGGGTTGGCCCATTTCGTAGGGCTCAATTTTAACCAGTACCCCTTCTAACTCAGTTCCAAGTGACAAGCAGCAAAGGGGTAGGGGTCAAATGAGAAATGGGACTGGGCCCTTGAAGGTCACACGGGGAGCTGGAGACAGTCTCATTTGACATCGACAAAAGGCAGCCCACCCGCCAGTCACAGAGACAACCATTCGCACTTATGGTCATTTTTGTGTGGGAGGAAAAACTGGTCAAAAAGGATTTAAAATTGTGACCTGATTACCGGCTTGAATCAACTTGCACACTCTGCAGAATTACAATTGTGATTATCGGAGTAAATGCAAAATGAGACGCATTAAATATTTGAATGTGGGAAGATTTAAAGTGTCTAAATATGATTCAAATTCAAATTCCACAACAACGAGTGCCCATGGACACAAATAAGTTATTCTCGCGTGTGTGATACATGCCTCTCTCTCTGCTCGGAGTGAACATTATTATATCCTTGCCCTTTTGCTCTGTTGATTCAGTTATAATGAGCTGCTTTAATATGTCCATACAAACACAGGGACCCTGAGTTAACTGAATGTTTTGATGTCTGGACTCAGAATGCAAACATTGGAAAATGAATTTCTGTGATGGCTGTTTCCTTTGGAGCGTGAATTGATAACAGCAGATAAACACCTTAGAGAGTCAGAGGCGCTGATTAGGATACACAGTGGATGAAGCTTAGATTTGTTGGTTTCTCTTTTTTTAATGCTTAAAACCAGCCATTAATGAATACAAATACACATACTTGCTCAGAGAGAGAGCAAGGTGTGCGCCATTTTTCTGAAATAAGCTCCAGGTAAAACACCATCCAAACATGCTTTGTAGAAGTCTTTTTATTTCTTATTTTTTTGGGAATAATAATTTGTTCACTTACAATTCAAATGCATCTGTTTCAGTATGTACAGTATGTCACCAAACTGCAAAAGGATTATAAACTCCTGATACACTTGTGCCCTAATTGAGCCTTTCATTCTGCTGTGGTTACACTCCCTGCAAAATCCACCCAAAAGTAGAGTAAGCAATGAAATTCTTTTATCAGCACAGCTGGTGCCCAAAGTCCCCATGAAATAGTTTTTAATATTCACTCCCCATTTGTCACTGGAAAGATGCCACCTCGTTTCCTCTGTGCAACACTGACACTGACAGTCAGCTCTGTCTGTGCTGACAGTCAGTAAAAATCTAAATGCTCCTTTAATTTGCAATTGATTCCTTAAAGAGGCTACAGACAACTTTTGTGTTTGTAGTAGTGCCTGTCTGGTCAGTGTTACAAAGGTGTAGCAGTAGCACGACACTGGTAAGAACCAGAGACTGTACTGTATATACAAAATGGACACAGTCTTCCAGTTGCCAAAGACACTCTTATTGTGAAGCCATGACATTCATGATTTGACCAAATGAATATTCAGCGGAAACTTGCAACCAGGCACCTACTGTCATTCACACTGGTGTCCACTTATATAGAGTATATTGCACTTTATCATCTATTTTCCTCTAAATGGGAACATAATTTACATCATTATTTTTTGACGAAAAAAAAAAATGAGCTGAAACCCATGATTGATTCCATGAAAGTGTTTGAAGTAGGTCATTTTCCTGTAGACGTCCATACAGAGTTAATTTTGCAACCAGTGAAGTTGCCCCCTGGTGGCTAACTGCTGTGTCTGTCCTACTTCTGGGCTTCTTTTTTTTATACAGAACGGCGGTACCTTTTCTCAGAGCTGGTTTTGTGCTTTGTCATAAATAAATGTCCCTGTCTGTAGATAACTGGGTAAATGTTTTCTCTCCAGTGTTTAGAGTACAAAATAAAGCAGGATCTTTGTATTATAGATCAATTTGCCATTTTGTTCTGCCAAGACTGGTCCCAGTGGGCAAGGGAATATCAGTGAAAGCAAGGCTTATAGGGAATCAATATAAACAATGCTGTCGTTTTTCTGTCGCAGTGACATTGTACAATCAGATTTAACATTACGGTGACAAGTTTTGGCCAAAACACTGTCTATTCCAGCTTTAATTTGGCAAGCGGCTTGTTGAGCTGACCCCTCCTTGAACTGTGATTGTGCAGGAGGTAGAGCAAAACTGTCATTTCTCCGTGCTAAGCCGAGGACACACTGATACCCTGATGGTCGCCGACGGGCTGTTCCACAGCCTTCGTCAGGGTGGTAGGAGTCCTACACAACACTTTATGGGTGATTCTGCACGTTGACTCGGCATCACTGTCCAGGAAAAGATCAGTCTGATTGGCTGTTTAATCACCCAATCAGATGACGAGTACAGACATGAACACATTAAGAGGTGAAGCTGCATATTACAACTAACTGAATTCACTGTATGAGAAACAATGGCAGCCTTCAGGTTTCATAAAAATATGCACTGTACTCTCCAAAGAGTTCATTCTAAGGTAACAAAAACATTTTTTAGACGACAATAAATAATTAGAAAAGATTGTATTTAAATCCCTGTTGATGGATCACACCCTAAATGCTATGAATATTTTTCATCATTTTGGTAACTGATTGTGACTAAATTGCATGCTGATGCATGGCATATGGAACAAGCAGCTTTAACCTTAATCTCTTAGACCATCTTGTTGTAGTTATGCACCCATCGTGTTCATATTTGAGACCTGTTACAAAGTGAAATGTCAGCCAGAGATGCTGTTTTTACTGACTCGTAGAGCTGATACTTATACTCTGTATCTATAGCTGCTTTTGGCTACTTGTATCGTGAATCATTGTTGTTTTGTGTTTTGTTTTGTTTTGGTTTTTTTTTCAGATCTATAGATTTTATAGTGCTGAATTGTATGTTGTGACGTGGAAAACTGCTTTTCTTTTTTAAATTTAGTATTTTTTTCAATGCTTTATTTTTACAGATGAGGCAGCATTAGTGGTATCATATGAGTATTATATTCCGTGGGCATGAATGCAACAGTATGTTTTCTTAGCATCATTCACTGATTCAGCCTTTCAGTGTGTGACTAACCTTGAGCTAGAGCACAGACAGAGCATAATAACTGCTGGGCACATAATACGATGAGTGCGCCGGCATTTGGGAGAGTGTCACCTGTGGGGAGCTGTGATGGAGAAAAGTGACTGATTTATTCCAAATCCAACTAATGTCACTTCCATTAGTGAAGGAAATGGAGGTTTAAAGCAGGAAGAAAAGATTTTTGAAGATGAATGTGTGCCTTCTGTGGTGTATTTATGGCGACTGAGCATTTATTGCTAGCATGGTAACGCACTTATTTGAGTTGTTGTTCTTGATTCAGCACCTCACAAAATGCCCCCATGTCTGTTCCGGTGTTTTGTAGAGCAGTTAACAACAATCCTACAGTTTCAGTGAAAAGCATGTGCGAGGCTATATAGACCTTTAACTATCTGGAAGCAATGGGCCAGTGAAAGGGATGAATCATGTCGACAGCAGAGCTCATATCACCCGTGGTGTAAAAGGGACTTTGCTGGAAGGGAACGTACCATAATATGGATGCCATCATTAAAAGCAGGGAGAGTGTTCTGCTTTGCGTGAAGCGTGGACACACACACACACACACACACACACACACACACAACCCAAACCCACACACGTATACACAAAATACAGACAAATGGAGCTCTCTATCTCTCCTGTCCACACACTGTTGCCACAATTTGCCGAGCTTGCACAGGACACCTGAATAAACTTTGTTCAAGGTCTAGGAATAATAGCAGCATGCAAACCTAATATTCCTCCATTCTTTTGAAAGCCATTATATTGGAACTGATTTCATAAATATGCTGTTATCTAGGCCGGGAAGTCAAGTCAGTACTCCTTTATTTAAACACAAACGACTTTCTCACAAAGCCAGGGAAGGTGCACACAGTCGCAAACCTGACACTACTTAGTTCGCTTTTCACACCTTATTTGGTTCAGCTGAATAAAATCCTAGTCCTTGTTTTGGCCTCCTGTCAGGGCTGGAGAATGTTCCAATCAAGTTAAAGCTGCCCGATCAAAGAGCTGCTCCTCAGCCGGCCAGACACAAATGATTTCACACAACTTTAATCCTGGAGAGGGCAATTTAAGGTGAGTATTCAATCAAAAATAATGCACTGTCTCCTAGAAAAATCTACAATAAGCTTGATTAAGTGATTATTGTGGCATTTTTCTAAACCTGGCCAAATGCCTCCCAGACCATTTTGTAATTTTAAAAACACACTGGAAATAAAAACACACATTTCAAATATTAACAATTTGTGTGCCCTAGCTTTCATTTATTCTTTTGTTTATTTATTCCAGGGGAAGGGGTTTATGAAGGCCACATATTGGATGTAAACAAGCATAAACCCACCCAGTAAAAAGTAAGAGTTTGTAAGTTGTAAGTAAGAGTTTCAGACTTTAACTTCACTCACTTGCTACATCAACTGTAACCTTTTTTCTAAGACACAGCAGATACATCCCAGTGGTCGTGATTTTACCCTTTAGAAAAATCTATAATTTGTGACAGCTCAAGATTAATAATGTTTTGTCCAATAAACAGCTGACCTGCGCAATCGTGTGACTGATTACAAACAGCCTGCTTAAATGCCGCCGTCACTTGTTAATAGGAAACAAGACTGGGCGAATGTAACACCATAACACAGGTTTTGATTTGAACTACAGGCCAGTTAAGGAGAGGTGAAGCACTAAATCAGCTGTAAATCAACACAAAGTTAACAGCTACAGCCACAGAAACTGTTGCCAAGAGAACCTCTATGCACGAAAGGACCCAGGGATTTTCTGGAAATGAGGATGCATATTTTGGCTCATGACTCATAAGGCTGTGTAAAAAATAAAGCAGATTTCCTTATGCACCTAAGGCAAACATGTGCGTGAAGCCACAGAATGGGGCCGACATGCATTTTTATGGGGAAACTTCAGCGTTTACCTCTAATGACATCATGGGTCTGAGAGTTAGTTTTAGTGGTTCTGTGGCCTCCAGTAAATTCTCCCCGTTTAAGTTATGTCGCAGCTTTGGCGACTGAGAGAAGGCATCTAAACATTGCGATTGAATGTGCAGATGTACAGCTTCCTGCTGGTGATTTGAGTAAATCAGACCCAAATAATTCATTGCTCACTCAGGGAAGGTCAGCTGTCATGCTTAGATGGAGATATACTGACATCTAGTGGTCTTAAAAAGTACAGTTAGGTTGTGATGGATAATGCCATATAGGGGCATACTTTTAGAAAGTTGCATTGCAATACCTAAATGTATTATTCCCACTCATGAAAGTCCTGCAATTAAATGGTGTGTAACTATTTTAACAAAGACAGTCACTGAACGCAGATTTGTATTTTTTGTATAAAATTTGTGAAAATGTTTCTATTAAAATGGATTATTTAATTTTTATGATGCAGTTTAAGCTGAGCAGTCAGATAAACACAGTACAAGTGAAGGAGAAGAGCTATAAAGTAACATAAAATCATATTATAAGAAAAGCACAAGTACATGAGGGCAAGACTGAAAAAGAACTAACTAGCATGTGTATTAGTTTATAATTGTTTTGTATTATTTATCTGTGTATTATGTTTTATTTTATTTGAAAACAGGGACAGTACACATTAATGACCAGTCACTTGTAAATGTGCCATAGCAACAAATAAATTTATTAACGCATAAATTAAGACCATAATATACACAAAGTAATACAATATAACACCTGTGTAAAGTACCACCACAAACAGGCATAAAACTTTAATGCCAGTAATATAAATTGCTACTGAGGGCTGCACATTGCCCTTTATAGTGCAGTGTATAGACTTTATTCTTTTTTCTTTTTTTTTTTTATATCTTTATTTCTTTTGCACGTTGTTTGTTTATATATTGCTTAAATTTAGTCCACACGGTGGTTAAACGCGGTCACAGATCTGGCTAGTCCTCATTGGATATTGTAAAGCAGGAGCGTTCACAGATGGATGGTGGTAATTTGTTCCGTAGTGTACTGCCTAAGTCTGAACAACAGAGCCACTGTTTGACTGAAGACAGGGCTAAAGGACCCTTCACAGTCTCCTCCAACAGGAACTCTCGATGTTCGAGGGGAACAATTAGTACCACCTGAGGAAAATATTGAGCAGCTAGGGACTTTTTTACAGGAGGCAGATTTATTCCCACTAAGATAATTTGCTCTCTCATCATCCTCCTCTTCCTCATGTATACTTCAGACAATCAGGATCAGATGGAGCCATAGATTAGGTGGCTAATGTGCCACCCGTACCACAGTTTGAGAATCATGGATATACAGTATATTCATTTAATAGAGGTGGTGCCATTCCATGCCATTCCAATATGTCACACAAACAATTTAAAAATAGTGACAAATGACAAAATCGTACAATACTGTCATTGCTTTTTTTTTTTTTTTTTTTTTTGCTTTTTTTTTCCATAGAGTTTAATGTTCCTATAACTGATCAGCTTTTTATACAGCAATCTTTTTGAATGTAGTAACAATAAAGAAACCAGCAACTATAGTCGAAGAAAATAGAGATTGTGGTCCCCTGAGAAACTGTTTCACACGCCAGAATATTACGTTTCCTTATTTAGAGAGGATTAATTGGGTTTATTACAGTATTTTATACTTTTGTAATCCAGCAAAAATGTATTATCAATGTCTCATTTCATCGTTACCCTTTTCAAAGCGGCCGTTTTGACATTAAATGGCAGTTATGCGCAGGTGTTCTTCCTGTGTTAATTAGTTAAAGGTCTTAATTAAATCGGATTTGGAACACCTGCTTAAACCTACTGTGTAAAAGGTTTGTTTACACCTTTGCTTTTTCCTAATGTGAAATGTTACATGTTGAAGGAAGTTAACAAACAAGAACAGAGCAAAAGGGAAGTGAAATAAAAGGAGGCTAAAGTAAAAATAATGAAAGAAGGATAAACTGATTAAACTATGTAACCTAGCCATAATTATGTGGGAACAGAAGTAATGTTGTTGTTCGTTGGTACTGTCACTAGTATGAGGCATAAGGGTGCGTCATTGTACAGACAAAACAAATTTAGCATTACATAATGACATGTATGCTTCAACATGAAAATAATAGTTGTTAAAATAAGACAACACTTAAGTATGTAAAATTAATTTTACTGGACGACGTTACGGAGGGATTTTAACGTCACTTCCGGTTGCGGCGCGGCGACGTCGTTGTTGTGGGCGCAGCATCCAGAGAAACAGGGAGGAGGCTGATGACAATGGCCGATATATCATTGTATCTCACTAACGTTCAGGTGTCTGTAGGGCAGAACATGGCGGTGGAACAGGTGAGTTCACACAGCGTTTTGTTTCCTCCGTTTAGTCCGCATCATTATGTCGTTACTGTTCTGTTTACAGAAGGTTGCTAATGGTGTCAGTGCCTGGATGCTGCTTGTATCCTGTCGGCTATGTCTTAACGTTGGTGGTTGGTGACGATAATACAACAAAAACTGAAATATTTATTTATTTCTATGCCACTGACTAACTCCTCGTTACAGAATAATCCCAGAATGCATAATTCTGCCTGTCCTGTCCTGTCCTGTCCTGTCCTGTCCTGTCCTGTCTGTGATGTGTCCTCCCAGACTCTGAGTCCAGGTAAGGACTTTGAGTGTGTGGAGCTGGGGGAGCTGGACAAAAGAGGGGAGCAGCAGCAGAAGAGGGAGAAGGCTCCTCGCAGGATCATCCATTTCTCCAGTGGGGAGACCATGGAGGAGTACAGCACCGACGAGGAGGAAGGGGAGGACCAGGAGTCAGAGAGGAAGGACCTGCTGTCCTCCCCGGTTGATGCGGTGAGGGTGAGGAATGGTGGAGGGATGGGGAATGTGTGTGTGTGTGGGCACAAGTAGCTGAATGTGGACAAGAGAAGTGATGGAGGGAGGACTGTGTGTGAAGCAGGGACAAGGGAGTCTTGTTTTCTGACTAATAATTCATATGAAAAGAAGCTGCTGCACAAACTTTGTCCTCAGCCACTTTAAAAGAGACATGACCTAGCTCCAGACTTAAAACTCACAGAGACAGAGCCTTTTCTGTGGTTTACCTACTTTACTACTAATTACCTACTTATTTGCTTTGGCTTTAAATACAGCTTGTCTGTAATTTATTTATTTATTCTTATTTTTAATGGGTGCACTTCTTATCCTTCCCCGTAATTGTTTGAACCATTTGCCAGTCTGTGATTCTGTCTATTTCTATGTGTTGTTTCTTCTGCTCATTTCGTTCACCGACTTTCCCTATAGTATTTTATTGCTTCCTTTAACTTCATTTAAGCATGTAAAGCACTTTGAGGCACCAGGGGTTGTTTTTAAATAAAATTTCAAATAAAATAACTTTGACTTTAATCTTGACCGTGACTTTTCTTGTTTGTGCTGCAGTCAAAGATGACTTGGGGCCCATACTTCTGGTTCCACATGTGGAGAGCTGCCACTTCAACCATATCAGGTTTGTTTCAAGGTTCACATGTTCCACAGCAGCTCCACAAACTCAGAGGATGAAAGTCATTGTTATTCTTACAGAATCCTGACAAATCACTCTTTTACAACAGAGAAAAACTAATCTGCGGTGATGAGCTCCTGCAAAATGTTGTCATGGGGAACTTGTATTTGTGTAAGATTTGCATATAGGTATTCCAGCATTTTAAACAATATGATTCCTTTTATAGCTTTAGCTTCATTTTAATAGTTTGATGATGGGGTTTTTCTGGTATGATATTTGATAAGACCTTAGTACTTTGTTTTTGCTCCACTGACTTATTATTATGGTTTTCTTTGCAGTCACAGTGACAAAACTGAGGTTCTCCTCATTGGTACAAAATCAACACTGTCCAAAATGACAGTTTCCCTGCTAACCGCTGCCATCCTTGTTCACAGCCTTGTCACTTCTCACTTCTGTCGTTGTACTTTTTTATTTATTGTTCGATGTCTTAGAGTGCTCAAAGGCACGTATAAATAAAATGTATTATTATTATTAATTAAAACACCAGACATTTCTGAGTCTGTTAACCACCTGGATAATAGGTGTGATGAAAATATCCAGGATCACACAGGATCACCACTGTTCACACATTTGGCCCAGACTAGGTTGATTTTCCTTTATGATACAGGCTCTCTGTTTTTCTTCAAGTGCATCCATGCATTTAGTGGGTTGAAATCAATATTAGGCTCAGACATAGTATTTGTTTTGAATGTGTGTTTTGTTTTTTTCACTTGTATTTGTCTGAAATATACTCAATGAATATTGTAGTGGTTAGTTATTCTAAACCAGGCATCACATAACATCGATGTTTTTCTTTTTAACAGCCTCAAATCTCTATCCATTTTAACACTTATTTTTACGTTTATATTTGTTTATGTGTTTACAATACACCCGTCTAATGTTTTTTTGTTTTTTTGTTTTTTCAGAAATGTTTTGATTTTCCTCAGACTTAAACTCAAATAACACAACACACTTAGTGGTACATATTGCAACAGAGAGGAAAACCATCTTAGAAAAATCTACTTAAATCACTACAGTCGACATCTTATCGTTATTAAAGAAAAACTGTTGTACTGATCTGATCGTTTGGTCATGCATGATAATAATATAATAATAATATTTTAAATCCATTTTGCTTTGCTGTTTAAGTTATTCTGGACTATGACCATTGTTATTGGCATCTTCAGAAGCCTCTTTTGGCTTCTCATCTTCCCTGCTCAGTTAGTTCTCATTTCATATTAAATAATGTGGTTTTAAAAAACTGAACTGTTATATTCCAGCATGTGATTACCTTGGGGAGAGGATGGCCTCCCTGTTTGGGATAACTTCAGCCAAATATCAGTACGCCATCGATGAACACTACAGGATGAAAAAAGAGGTATGTTGCAGGGACAGTGTGTTATTGTGATTCTGAATGTGTTCATCAGCTGACATAATTCCTGTGTCTTTCCCTGCATCAGATGGAGGAAGAGAAAGAGGAAAACCATCTGTCAGAGGAAGCGGAACGATCCTTCAACCAGCAACATTCTCAGGAAGACCAGGAGGTGACGGACCACCCTGAGGTTTTCGCTACTCATGCCGATGTGACCTACCAGATCCAGAATGAAAGTCAGGTACCCTCCAGCACCATTGGGGATCCTGTTATCGTCACAGCAACCTAGCCCTCCTTGAAAAAGGACGCTTGAGATTTTCTGTCTGTCTATTTTAAAGAAGGACCACTGTCTTGTCTCACCCAGCGCCGTTTGGTTTGTATATGACGCAGCTGTGTCCAAACTGGTCTGATTACCTGGTGTCCCTTTGCAACAGAGTAGCAACTGATAAAGTGATGACTGGATAGTTGTGAGGAAAAAAAAAACACGTTAAACTCAGCTGTGTTTTGAGTGTGTTTTCCATGGTGGCTCATCACTGCATTATTCAGCACATGTGGCTTTGTTGCTTGCTACGGCAGCCTCTCTGAGGTTGTGTGTTAACTTTAACTGTGCCTCTGATGGACCGGACACTGTGCCTAAACCACCAACACATAATCAGTGCCAGAGCTAAACTAATCCTATGTTTGAAAATGTTTTAAAGGGATAGTTTAAGTTGAAATGGTATTTTGACATGGTCAGCATCTAACTTTCTGCTGGCAATGCTCTGTTCGCAGATATTATCCTAAAAAGGGGGTCAAATATTAACTATACATCAGCTTAAATGTACACTTTCTCAAGAATAGATTTACTACTTCATATCGCTGTAAAGACAGACACAGACAACAGGAGTTGTTGGTTTATTGCCTCCTCATTTGGTACGTTTTGTGTTCGATTATTCTGAAAAGCATTTCACACAATGAGACGTTTGGACTTACTGATGGATGAGTCATTGACACTTCAGCTGACTTTCATTTTAACAGGCCAAACTTTTGTAGGTTTCCTTTTTTCCTGCAGTTCGCCATGATTTTTTAACTGAGCATTTGCCTGCTTGTCAGCACAGGGAGCACACAGCGTGCAATCAAGAGGCACTATGTATGAGAAGCTCATACAACCACACTTCAGAATACCTGAACTATCACTTAAAAGAGGACTTTGATGAAGCATGCACACTCATGCACTCATGCACACATTTTCAAATATTTGATGAGTTTAACAGTGGCTCTGTTCAAAATGGTGCAAACTTGACACACTGGCTGTTGTTTTAACGCTCCCTCACCTGTTTAATTGTTGTCTACATTAGTCCTTATTAAGCTCATATTGCACAGCCTTGGTTCTTTAATCATGTGTGGACCATGAGTGTAAATAATGTTTTGAAAGCGGGTTTAGATGTTCTCTGTTGCTCTTACTGTCTGCCTCACCCGTTACACATAAAAACGTATGGTTGTAATCTGTGGTAAGTAGGCTTTTCATAATGGCAGGGAGCACTCTTACACTAAGTTTGTGTACAAACTGATTTTTTAACACTTTTTAGTACAATTTTTAATATTTATGAATTTATTGTAAACTGGTTGCACTTAATTCTAGCATTTCTTACTGTAATTTTATTAACATTGCACTGAACTGTTAATAAAAATCATTGTTGCTGTTTGAATTTTATGTTGGTCTGTTCCTAAATCAGTGTCACCAGCTCAGTGATTGATATGGCAGATCGACGTCGTTGGCAACAAACAGGCCTGTGTTGTTGTGTCAGAGACCCTGTCCGCTTGCCACACACTGTCACCATTCTCAGTTCAGATTGTGTTTCTGTGGTCTCAAATGACCTCTACTGCAGTTGTGTCCTCACTGATACTGGCAGTCTACATGTAACTCATCATAATGGGTATACAAAATGTAATCATTGTATACTGTAATTTACAAGGTGGATGTGTAGTTTTCTTCTTTTGAGGCAGTTTTCAAGGCTTTTCAAGAATAAGAGTTAAATAATAATCTTGATATCATGTACATCTGGCTCTCTTATCAGGTTTTGATAGATTAGATTTGACTATTGATCTCAGTCTGGGGAAATGTAGTTGACTACAGGGTTGGAAGCAGACAGTACTACACTGGTACTACACTGATGATATACAATATAATAAGCAATACAAAACATGGAAATGCAATATGAGCAATGTGAACATTTTTCATAAATTTCAAAAAGTTGTACAAGTTAAAAAACAATTAAACCTGTTTTGGATATGTTTACATATGTAAAATTGACCTAATTGACACCTTAATTATATGCACATATAATAAACTGTGGAAGATCAGGAGAAAAGTGCAGTAACACAATTATTGCACAAGAGTTCCAAGGGTTTACACTGAACTGGTGATCAAGGCCTTTGCTCACTTTATCCCTGAAGGAATATTTGTTAAATATTGTGTGATGACAGAAAATTGCAGCTTTTTAATTAAATTGGTTCTTTTCTCCCAATGTGCATACATTCGACTGAGGTTTTATGTTCTTTATTGCATTCATGTGTTTATATTAATTTAACAGTATGGACTTCTTGGTTAAATAAGAAGGTTAAGAGAAATGCAGGACCCTTCAACCATGAGCCATTACCTTGGCTTTTAAAAAATTCCTTTTCAATATGAATAAGTAATTTAAAAATCATTTCATGAAATTTACTGAGTGAGAGCTTGTAACCAGGCACTTAAGGACAAAATGAGAGACTGAATGACTTAAGATGAAAATGTTGGCTGTGACCATGACAGGAAAGCTAAACTTAACTTAAAGTATAATTGCTTTTTCTTCCTGAATTTAGAAAAAAGCTGTATTCTGTGGACAAAAACAGGCGTCCTTCAAACTCAAAGATAAAGACAGTAAAGCCTCGCTGGTGGATGATTCTTCGTTTGGTGGCTGAGTGTGTCACAGCAGCGCGTTATTATGCCGGCGCCGTTATGAGGCAGCTCATTTGTAATAGTCACACAATGGAGTCAGTCCATGTCATGTCACAGCCACAGCCAGGTCACATAAAGCAGCCTCACAGAGAGCTGACACACAATACCACCCACTGACAGCCTGCACAGTTCACAGTGTCACCACTGACGCTTAATCAGGCCAGTAGACGTGATTCAAACATAGACAGGGCGCATTTCTTTTTTTAAATAATGTCTTCAAACTGAGATTACACAGATAGATATTCCTGTTAAAAGCATAAATGGAAATATGAGTTGGTGGCTAAGGTCGAGGCACTTTGCAACTGAAAATGAAATCAAATGATTGAAAAACAGCTCTGGGCTCTTTTTTATCCTAATGATTTATGTTTTTAAGTCAGTCGCATACTTTAAGCCTCGGATGGGATTTTATATATCTCATTGCACACAACTTGTTTCTTCAAGAGAATCTCACAAATTTAAGGCACCATTTTCCGCATGCAAATCTGATTTATTCTGGTTGTACGGGGGGGAACCTGTGATGATAATTATTAATTATTGCTCACATGTTACTAACATATCGGTTCAGAGTGTCACTGCATGTCCTGTCTTTCATTTGATTTTACAGTAGAGAGAACACATGAATTGGCAGCAGCATGTAGCAAGGAGACAACCATCAGTATCAATAAAGTGTGTAATAGAGGCAATGCAATTGTGGCACCATTCAGTCTAATAACTGCATTTTTCCACAGAGGTTTATTTTGGGCAGGAGAAGATATGGGTAAATAACTATGGGAACTATGGGAAAACAAGACAATTTTGGTGTAATATTTGGCACTTTGACTCACTAATAGGTTTATTCCCCAAATGATTCACGTTCATATACTCTGCGTGTGTGTGCATGTATTTACAATATATCTTTGTGAGGTCCAAAAAATAACCAAACCTATCTTTGTGAGGACCTTGTGGTGACATTTTGTTTCGGCCCCACAACTTTAAAGGGCTTTTTCGGGGCTGAGACCTGGTTAAAATGAGTTTTAGGTTAGGGTTAGGCACACAGTTGTGATAGTTAAGGTTATAGTAAGTGCTAGAGAATGCATTATGTCTATGATGTGTGTGTGTGTGTGTGTGTATATTTATTTTAAGGAATTTACTCAACAGTGTAAGGTCATTATAGGTTGGTGGAGGAAATGATAAGTCTCTGCTCATCAGAAGCAAGAGCATGCAGTTCCTGCTCAGTCCACCAGAAGGTAGTACTGTATTTAACAGGAGATAACAACTGGGGTTATCATCGTGCACAATACCAGTCAAGTGAAACAAATGTTGTTATTTTTAATCATTTGGAAGTGCATCATCAGCATGATGAAACTGTTAATCATTATATACTTAAGTGTTTTTGTTTTTTTCTTTTTTAAATTTGACAACAGTCTGCAGCAGAGAAAGGACTCTGTCCTTCTGTGAGACATGACACACACAGCAGTCATTGGGGCAAATTGTGATTAACTGGGAAAATCCAAAGATGAAAATTCACAATGCCATTCCTTGTGACTAAGTGTTTACTGATGCAGCCGTGCACAAGTGTGTATACACACATTCTTGAGCCGTTGCTCAAGCTCTCGTCCCAAACACCACAACCTTTTTTTGTAACACCCCCCACCTGCTTGCGTCCACGCGCCAGCCTTGAGTCATTTGAAACTACAAGCATACCTTTTTGACATTTTTTTGGGCTTTGGGTTGTGAGGGTGGGGGCGGGGGGTGTTTACTGTTCTGGGGAGACCAGTTTAGCAAGCATTTTTACTACTGATTTCCTCTAAGCGGGTACTTGAGTTTAACCACACGTCTTAAACATGTCCATCAGTCATTTATTGGGGTACACATGCAGGTTAGTCCTTCACAAAGTTGTTAGAAATCAAACATATACAGTATATGTGCCGGCTTGTGCTGCAGATTGCTCCTCTGAGCACTTTGGTTCCTGACAAAACTCCAGAGGGTCGGTTTGTGGCATGTTGCATCAGATTTCCTAGAGATGCAGTGGGTTTTGAAAGATGAAGATGGCTGCTGTGCAGTGGTGAAAGAGTATATAAATGGAAACTGAGACAGAGGTGAGAAAGACACAGAGAGGCAGTGAGACATATAGAAAGACAGAAGGAGGGAGCCTGATGAGTACAGCAGCAGCCCCTTTGGAGTGGGCCTCAGCTGGGCCTTGTGTGTCTTGCTGAGGGAAGGGGATTTCCAGCGCTGCTTGGTCTCCTGTCTCACCCCTTAGCCTTTTGCTTCCTCTGTGGACTACAGCTTAAAAACACAGAGAGCTTGTCTCCTCTGAGGCATAATATCTGCAGCTAACACTGACATTGGAATGAGAGGAATTGACCCTGTGCATTAAGAGCCTGTGTTATTACCAAGTCTCTTTTGGGGGGGAAGTTGAGGAGAATATGCAAGGTGGAAGAGAGTGGGTTTCCTTGCTGTGGGCCATCAAGTTGCTCCTCTATTGGTTTGCATTTTCTAACATTTCTTTTCAGTCTCACATCAAAGTGGTTTAAATGTATTTACTCCTTTGAAGGGTCCTTTGTTGGTTTTATAGTTTGTGAACCCCCTTAATATAAACATTCATAGGTATGAATTTTTCACCACCCCACACCTTTGTAAACATGCAAAAAATTGACACACATTTATGTCTGCATGCACTGAAAAACACCCTCAGTCCACAATTATGATCTCCACTAAATTACTGCAAAGACTCACTCAGTCACAGTCTGTCTGCACACCATGCTCTTTGCATACCCAGGCACACATGCACACACCCAAATGTTGAAACATGCACTTGACTGTCAAAAAAAGCTCTTTACACACACATGTACACGCACACACACAGACAAGGCAGTGGAAAGTCCCAGGCACAAGCCTGCCTTCTTCATATCTTCTGTTTGCTAGTACAGGTGGCTGCTTCAGTGACAACAAGGTTAAGACAATATGGCCTGCAATCCTACACCATACTTTACCAACTGTTTGTGCATTAAGTGACATGCAGTTTGCTTGTTTGCTTGGATGAAAAAAAAGGCAGAAATGTTCCATTAAATCCATATGAAAAGCATGTTCAGAGCTTAAGATCAGCACCAGCTGCCAGATAAATGCAGCCATGGAGCATTATTTTTGTGGTGTGCAAAAACAGAGCAAGACTTATAACTTAATGTTGCAATCGCAGGTGCCAGTGCAACAGATGACTGTCAAGGTGGCAAAGTTTCAATTTTGTCAGAGAGGATCAAGCTGTAAGGTGTTACTTTTACATGCAAACAAATGTATGTTACGCTGAAACCATTGTCATATGAGCTCACACAATGTTGAATCATTTTTTTATTCACTTTACATGACTCTCACTCTCTGTGTTTCTCAGGATAGCAGCGCTTAAATGTCGCATCACCTGGCAACATTCCCGCGCTGCACACAGGAAGTGATATGTTTCATGGAGGCAACAGCAACATTGCCCCGATGAAGCGTTACAGCTGCCAACAGGTTCGAGTATGTGTCCACGAAAGGTTCCAGAAGTGAAGTCTACTGCTCCAAAAACCTGGTCGTTTAGCAGCTTCTTGTCCCCACCCGCCCCTGCATTGCCACCGCACACACAAACGCTTCCTCTGTCAGGTCTGATTTTACTGGTTGACAAAGCTTGTTGTCAGGTGAAGGACGCAGTTTCCCAGTAAACACCTTAAATCTGTGCTGGCTGCTTGACTTAGATTTGGCGTGAGTCCATTTCAGATGAAGGAAGGAGCTGAAATTAAATACTGAAACTAACAAACACAAGGAAGAGAAAACTAGTTCACCTCAATTAAGGACATTCCCTATCGTTTTTTTAGCTTCTACCAGCTCACATGCCAGGGCAAATTAGAAAGAGGAATAACCCAAAACAAACCAACAAAAGAATACCATACTAATAGCATGTTAGCACATATGTTGATCTACTTTCGATTCATACAGACTCTCAGCTTCCTTTAACCCAGAATGCAGGTCAATTATTCCTGCACTTTGAAACAAGGTCAGCACCTGCCTCACTCTTCCAGCTTCACCAACTCAACCTGTATGCTCCTAAAAAAAAAAAAAAAGCATGTTCCATTTTACACGTTACCATCTGCCACATTAAGATGAAGATGCAGGTCTAACATTTGACATACAAAACTTCGCCTCACTCTAGTTTGTCATTTCAGAGACATTAGCTGAAAACATCAGCCCTTAAATTCTGCACAACCTGCCTCTTCATAGGTGTTTTTGTTTTTGCTGTTCTCTGTTAAATGTTGTATAATCTTTCATGCTTCTCCTACTGTAGAGAAAAGTGTTTTTGTCTTAACGTCTATTGTTCTGTTTGTTTTCCCTCTATATGCTGTTTTATCATTCTTTGTCCATGCTGGCTGAGAAAGCAGGAAAGCTGCTAGTTTTTAAAGCGGCACAGCTGTGAGGTTTTTTTTCCTGCAAAAAAAAGGGACTGTCTCGATGATAGATGCTCACGGTGTGTGGCCTTTGTATTTGAATTTCATTGAATTTCGGCGCATTATCTGCAGAAGCTGCACATGTCCTGAAGGTAAGCAGGATATTTGAGTCATTTCCTTGACCATTCGATGCATAGTATCTCGCCTTTATCGTTGCTTTCGCCGTGACTGTCAAATACATTATGAGTCAAGCTCCTGTCACATATCAGCCTGTGGACACGGTGTTTCTTTCATCTCTGACTTTCTCCACAGCTGGACATGAGTCACAACTAACAGATGTTATAAGGTTAAAAAGTCCCTGTGCAAAATCAACCAGATTTCTTAAGATTTACATCTGTCACTGACTGATATTCACACAGAGAGATAAGGCGTTTACTGATTTCACTTTTTTAGGTACTTCCACCAGCTAAACCACATCAATTTAAAATACATTTTAGTCTGGGAGAAAAAAAATGAAAGGTGAAATAAATTGATAACAAAATGAGCAAAATGGCTTCAGATGCATTTCTACTACAGTACCATTACACGCAAAACAACCACAAAGAAAAACTACATTGAGATGCTTCTTGCCCAGGCAGCACAAGATGGTGGTGCCCACGGTCACAGTGGCTCTAAACCTGAGCCACAGGACAAAAAATATTAATTTGGCATATCTTAATTTAGCTTATATGCTTATATCATGTTCAGTGTGTGACGTCCTTGTTCTTCTTTCTAACAACAAAGCTCTTTTATGACTCTACCCACTATAATGAGATACAAAAATGCTAAAAAATATTCCAAAGAAATATAAAAGTCCTCACAAAAGAAAACCACAAAGACTAAAACATACAAAATCATGCTCAAATACTCAAAGGACATGACCATGTGACTGTTTCATTTAAAAAATAAAACAAAACATTGGGCCCCTGCTTTCAAAGCTTTTTAGACCTTTTGAGTATTTAATTGAAAACATTGGCATAGTGGGATTGGATAATCCCACTATGCCATAAGGCTTTTTCAGAACGCCTTATGTAACCGTTGGTCAGAGCAAAACGGCAGTGAAACGTCCTCTGCAGAATAATGCCCCTGCATGGGTGGAGGGTGGTGCTGCGAAGGCCAGCAAGGTCCAAATGTAGACTCTAGGTACTTTCCTCTGCATGTGACACTCAGGCTCTCATGTCATACATGTAGTAAGGAGTGTGAACAAAGGTCTGAATGTAGGAAGCAGTGAGAATGTCAGCCCCTGGTCAGGCCATTGAGAAATAACTGGCCGTCTGTGGACAGAAATAAGGGAATAGGGACTCATAGGCTGTGTGCTTTTTGTAACAGTCTTATTGTATCACTCAGATACAACAAGACCAAAGACGAGTGTTGTGAATCAAAAATATTAAAGGCAGAGCAAGAGGAAACCAGACTTTCAGAATGAATTTGTCATAATCATTCTCATATTATTAATGTGATGTTAAATAATGTGTTTCAGATGATCAGATAAATGACTTTAGATCGGGGGGGGGGGGCGAAAATGAAATCTATGGGTGGGCCATGGGCCAAAAACCAACAAAAACCATGATGTCACTTTACCTGTTATTGAAATGTGTCATATGTGTATACAAGATTATCATTCAACTCAAATGTAAATGTTAAAGCAATTAAACACTTCTTTTTTTATGTTTACGGTAGCATTATTGATTTCATAAGAAGACAGATCCATATGGCTTATTTTAAGGTAGAAAGGTAGAAACATATTGAAGAGGAAAGCAAACTTTCAGACTCTGTGCTTTGGTAGATCGAGCAAGTTGAAAACAGGTGGATATGGTCCAACGTGTGTAACGAGTAGGAATGTAGATGGTCCAACTTGTGACACCAGAGAGAATTTACTTCAGACTGAATAAGAAATTAGATTGAGTAATGAGTAGGGAATTGGACAATGCGAACTGAGGTAAATGTTTGGTTTCGTAATGATGACAAATGTAGTCTTTTAAAACTGCCGCTCTCTGTCTACATACTGTATAAGGCACACTGCAGAGGAATCACTTTCAATGTTTTTTAATTTTCTTTCATCCATGTGCCACTGCCTGACGCTCAGTCGTGACCTCTGCTTCGTCTCACTCGTGTCATGAGCCTGCTGACAGAACTCAACAGCCCCCCCCCCCCCCAATCCCCCCCCCCCCCATATAAAACTGTGGTCAGAAAGTCAACTCCATCTAATCTTTGGGAGCCGTTGGGACAGCCAGGCACAGATGGGAAAAATCAGGTGGGCCAGAAAAAAAAAAAAAAAAAAGCGGCCTGGGCCAAATGTGGCCCGCAGGTCCTAAATTGGGCACCACTGGTTTAAATGGACCAAATATACGAATGAAAAAGAATGGTTTGAATTATGCAATAACTTTTTTTTGTTTGTTTTCTCAAAAGCACAGTCATACTCTGTCATGCCATTGTGTGGTATGGCACATGAATGGAACCATGCATGTTATGAAACAAGAGTGCTAAAAATATGTACCATATATGACTCACCTCCAACCAGTTAGGTCAGTTAGGTGGAGCTTTGTTTATGCTGTACAAAAAGAATTGTATTGTCTCGTGATGATGTGGAAAGGAGTGCCAGTGGAAGCAAAACATATACACTAAATACACAACATGCAAAGTTGAAAGAAACAAGAGTTTATAAATTTAAAAGTGTGTTACATGTGTAAACACTATGTCCTTCAGAAAAATAAATGAGCTGGTCCAAAAATCTTCATCAGGTTTGTATACCAATACTAGAGTAAATGTCATTTATTTGGAGTCATGTTTCTGGCCATCTAATAAATTTATGTCCAATATTCTTCAGCACTACATTGATAAATAATATCTATATCTGGCTCTAGTCCAAACAAGTCCAATCAGACATGGTTCTAATAGAATTTATTTTAATTTCAGACAGATGCCTAAAGACTTTTATTTTCCATGGTTAGACATTCAGACTAATATTGAAAGGAGAACTCAAACTATGTTATTTATAGTCCAACTTTCTGTTTGTTATCTATGGGCCAAATAAGGCATGGACAGGGGCGCTGTCTCAAAATGTCCTCCTGGACAAAAGGACAGAAATACGCGTGTACATTCATGTGACTTGACTATGAGTGTGATCAACAGGGGTGTGCCGAGTCATCTGCATGCTTCAGCAGCAGAGACTGAATGAAAGCTGAGCATGTGAATGTGGAGAGGTTAGTGTACAGTAGAACAGCCGGAAGACAATGCCTGTGCTTAAAAACAGCACAAAAAAAAGTTAATTTCACGGTAAGGGTAATGCAGGTTAAGTCAGTGCATGTTGCTTAACACCTCTGAGACCAAACGGCATTTAAACCCTAACGGTTTTAAATGCCTGGAATATTAAGAAAATGTGGGGAACACCATGTCCCCAAGGAGTTCAAGGACAAAAGTGCATCTCAGTCCAGATCAAATGTCAATCAGAGCAGCTACATCTACATACAAGGAAATCTCCCGACATCCTGCTGGAGAGGAAACTCCCTACTTTTGTTGTGCTGTGGCTGACCCACGCAGCAGCAAAACAATAGATATTTTTATCCCTTTTGTTAAATTTAACCCACTCACCAGCACTGCTAAAATGAAATTACTATTTACATTTTTTGGAGGTATTTACTCTCTTGTTCACTGCTTGGATAAAACACTTGTGGCTGAAATCCTCCCAATTTCCCTTTGCTGTAGTCAGGTGACGTGTGGTGAGGAGCGTGCAAAGCCCACGATACCAAACACGGACTCACTGCTAAGTGCTTGTTATGTCTGTGCCTCATACTCAGTACTGTATATTTACTGACAGACTTGGCTCTTTTATCTTCCCTTGAAGGTTCCTCCACGCAAAGCGATCCCACACCTTCTGATGTAGCTACCAGACCAGCCTGTTTGTCTGTCTGTGGGGGGAAGAGAGCTCATGACACACAGAGGGGAAATATGAGAGGAAGAATAGAGGGAGTCAGTCAAACAACCCATTGTCCAGAGTTAAGGATTCAGCAGCACAGAATATATAGGGACGCACAGTGAGAGAGGAATTCCCCTAGTAAGTTCAAATGATTGCAGATGTGCGCCTGGCCCGACTGCTACTGCACACATCTGGGCCAGAAAGCTTCCCCGCGTGCCTCCTCCCCCTCCTCCGTCCTCTGAGCCCTCCATGTCTCGTCTTTATAACCTTGCCCTCAGCTCTACCCTGGAAAAGCAATTAGTTAGAGCACATGGCCCAGCGTAAACTGCTGCTCACCAGGCAGCCAGTTCACCGGCTGTGGCCATCCACAGCGAAGTGTATCACGGGAGGCCTGAAAAGACCATTATCTTGGCAGCTAGTTGTAGAGATTTGGCGGAGGGAAAGTTTTGGGGGATTTCAGCAGGGAAAGATACTGCTTCTTAGTAACAGTGCTACTGGAGGTCAGCAGTAGTCGACCACTTCTGCAAATGGGCACTTTTCAGGATATGCACATTAAAGCTTGACTTTCTGTTCTTGAACACCTTTCTGCCGTCTTTTCTTGTAGCATGCACATTTGAAATGTAAGCGAATGTCTGTTACATCCAAGCCACTGTCAAAAAAAAAATCCTGTTAGTTCTACACGACTCTCTCTGTGTTTCTTAGTGTGGTGGTGTTGCGATTGCAGGTCACCTGGTGTCATTCCTGGCGCTGCACACGGGAGGTGATGTTTTAGGTCCAGACAGACAGAGGCGGCGGAAGTATTTGTTAGTTAATAAACTACAAACAGGTTATGACTGACAACAAAAAGAACGAATTCTACTGCTAAAAAAATAGGATGTTAAGCAGATTACCAGGATAAATGATTTTTGACCCCAACCATCCCCTGCACGTTTCTG
Source organism: Brachirus orientalis (assembly GCA_016785285.1). NCBI lineage: Eukaryota > Metazoa > Chordata > Actinopteri > Pleuronectiformes > Soleidae > Brachirus > Brachirus orientalis. Next base: position 7,184,858 of record JAFBJR010000940.1, on the reverse strand, counting down.
AATATACACGCAAATGCTCCATCGGGGTCCGTACACCTGAGTGTTTTAGGAGCCAAAGCGTTATTATTGGAAAATGGGCTCCAGAGTGGAAAAAATCTCAAAATCCCACCCTTGTGTTTTTATGTATATCATACACAACTGTGGAAAAATGATGATATCATAGCCCACCGCTCTTTTGCTCTTGCATTTGCTGCCACCATCTTGACCTGAGCTTGCTCCTCCCCTAATTTTGGTGTATTTTCCTGGTAACATTTCAGTGCCACACACAGGCCTGGCATATACAGTAAGTCATTTTCGGGGGTTCCGTTTATATGAAGGCGTTTCTCGGGATTTCATTTTCAAATGCAGCTAACAAACAGTGTTTCATAATTTGTGTTCATGAAGACCAAACAGAAGCAAAATAACAAAATAACCAATAAATTAACCAACGGTTATGTACTGCAGCTTTAAAATGCACCTGATGGGTGGCTTGAGTCTGTGATCTCCCTGTCAGTGCACTTTTGTGTGTATTTTGATTTGGAATACCTCCTATGCTGTAACTGTGTTTTGCATGTGATGTTGTTATTTTCTGTATTCGTATTCTGTATTCTTTCTTTTTTTAAGGGTAAAAACCTGCTGTGTGCCCCACAGTTATTGTTATTTTAATGTGTATGTCTTGTCAGTGCTAACATTAAAAAAAAGTCTATCACATTAAATTCCACAAAGGCCTCATTTGAGAATTTCAAGTCAGGTCAAGCATGCTTGGCTGAACACTGCATTGTTTAGTTTAGAGTACAGCATGTTCCAGCCTGTACCTGGAGTACAGCATGTAGCCTACTTACTACTAATAATCCATAATTAGTGTTTGTGTGTAAGTTGGACTTACACACAAACAATTAACAGACATTTCTGGCAATTTACACCTGCTTGTTGTTTATTTCCTCCTTCAAAAGAAGATGTGCACCTAAGTCAATCAAAATGTATGCTCATTCAGGGACGACAGGCCCGGAGATGCTCAGTGCGCATGTGCTAACACACTGGTGGGAAATTCCCAGCAAAAATTCCACTCTAACAGTTTGTGTGCACATTCCTGCATTTTTCATAGCATCTTGCTGGTGAAATGAAAGTCAAATTTACAGTTGTGGGGCACTTTTTGAACATTCAACGCACCCTAAAGGGAGTAATAAATCTTTCTTGACGCAGGATATTTCATGTAAGCTTATATTCCTGCTAGATGGCCTGGATGCAAATCTCTTTGGGAATGTGAGAGAGTGTGAAAGAACAGGCCGAGCACTGGAGAAGGAGGAAGAGACCAGAGGATTTAAGAGAAGTGGAAAAATGAAGGTGCCCTCAATGTAAAAAAAATCTATTAATTCCTAGAATACATATTTACTGGGATTTGTTTTGGGTTTTTTTTCTGCCAGAACCCAGAAGTGCATCATGACTAACCATTCAATGTACAGTCATATCAAGTGTATAATTCAATGAACATAAAAATAGTTTATTCCAAATTCCCCTAGCATTCCCTGTAATGACTTCACAACTGATTGAATATATTTATTTTAATCCCGTGTGACTATCTAACATAACCAAATAAGATCGATGAAAGCATGTTTTCCTCTTGCAGATAAAAAAAAAAATGAATGAATGCATAAGTATGTGAAGGGGGATTTTTATAGGCGTACAGTAGTGAACATGAATCATGCTTATGTGACTTGGATCTTTCATAGTCTCCCTCCTTGCACACCACAAGCATATCTATTAGACAGTGGTCCTGCCTCACGATTGCTCAAAATTTAGTAACACAAATGTGTCATTGTTTTTGGTGGGCTTTTGACTTTTTTTATTTTTTTGAAATGTATCCCTTCTATCATCACATATGTCATCATCTAAAACACAGATAATTTGGCTACTGCTGCTGCATCGTGAGTTGGCACTGGTGCAGAGCAGCAGGGTGTTTCCTCTCTTCTTAAACTATCACCAGATTATTGACTTTGCCCTGGGGCCACCATGCAGCACCCCTTGGCCTCCAAAATTGATCTGTGCATGAATTTTCCAGGTTTTGCAACAGTCATCCCCCCTCTCCATGAAAAATCATGCCCTTACTTCATTTTTTATTGTGTCCTTCATAAGAAGTGCCACATTGAGGCCTATAACCCCTGGAGCTGCTACGTTATGTTTTCCAGCTAGTTTAAAAAAGTACAAGTATGTCCTTGGATCAAAACTACTGCTTTATCTTTCACACACAGGGAGAGCATGCAGACTTCACGCAGAAAGGCCCTCATTCCGACCGGGTCTTCTTACTGCAAAGGCAAGAGTGCTAACCACTACACTAACCGTGTGGCTCTAAGTCAAAACTGCTGCCTTCAAATGTTTTTTTTTTTTTTTTAAACCCTGATCTTTTCAGAAATGGAAAGAGACTGCAGGTTTTACAAGTAGAAAATGTTTCTATGTAACTTTATAATGAGTTGAAAGAAAATGTCCAAAATAGACTGAAACACAAGAGGGTTTTGTGGAATGTAAGACCATCAAATGTAAGTCCTCATATTAATGGGGAATATTACTCATTGCTATGGAGGGGCATTTTCAATATTTCCGTACATCTGCTGTGACTTTTGATGAGTTGCTTTGCTGGATAGCCCCTCGAATCAAACCACAGTGCATCAGGGAGTAAAACAAAGTACCAGACAGTCATTCTCCGTTTTCTAGCAGCAGGGATAAGCCAGCAAGCTCTGACGGCATGTTTAACAGTTGTTTCACTGCAACTGTAGGTTGCTTCTTCATCATTTTCATGACTGATTGGACTATTGACTCTATACTGCCCCTACAATTTCCACTGCAACTTCCGTCTCTATCTTTTGCGTCAAGTATAAATGGGCCTTAGATGGCAAAAGTTGCCAATATTTGCTAAAGTGACGTTTATGTGATGTTTGTGGTTAATGTTAATCGATTGTTACATGTTAATGTTATAACAGTATAACTAAGTAGAGAATGGAATTTTATTTATTAATTTTAATCCCCTCCCTCATTCCTTATTTTATTATCAGGAAGTTGGCAACCCTATTCCACCTTGTTCCACTGAAACCAAGGTTTCAAAAAGTAAATTTGTTGTCTTTAGCGTCACTGAAAAATATATTTTCAACCCACAGAAAATCATTTAATTAAAGGCTGTTCTATAGCAAACACATGAGCTGCTCTTTGGAAGTAGCTGGATTTCTGGTTTAAATCAAAGCGTAGCTTCAAAGCCTGAGGGTGAGGGTTAAAGTGGTGCTCCCTGTCAGCACATGAGTAAAACCCTGCATTTGATATCTGTCTGGTTTGCAGGCTGCTATCAAATGATAGGCATTAATGGTATAAATAATGGCGTAGCTCGCGTGAGGCAGGGGATGATACAGTGATCACGGTATGAAGCACAGCAAGACTCAGCTTATGAGTAGAACCTGATAGTTAAAGCCTGTCTGAATATGCCTGCTGGTGTGTACTGAGAAACACTGCGAGGTTCCCAAGACTCAAAATACAGAGAAACAGAGAGGTACTTGGAAAACAGAAGAAGAGGTTTTGGGTTTCCTGCTGCCCTGCTGCCCTGTGGTAAAGCTCTCTTTAGACATGTCTAAGGTTGTTTTTCTGTTGCCCCCATTTTGGGTGTTTTTTTTTCTCACCTTATTTCTGTGCACCAAGCAAACCTCAATGGCGATGATGTGCATCCAACAGGCTTTTTCTCATTTCTAACTTCTATTTTAAGCCATCACCATCCTACAGGACAGCATTGTGGTGATATTCAGGGACAAGTGGAATTGTGTGGAAGTAAGCTGCTGTCGAAAACAGCCATTGATCTCACCCACCACTATGACATTCAGCCATGTGGGTTCCTATTCATACTGGTATTTTTATATTGCATTACAAGCTGCTGCGCGCAGACAGGAAGCGCATCTATTCTGAGTTAAAAGCACTCAGACTCTCTCTGTGAATATCATCAGTGTTTTGTCTGTCTCAGGGATTCAAAGTGAGTTGTTGTTTTTTTTTAATATGAGACATTTATTGTAAAATACGTGGATTAAATCACAGATAACTCCACCCCTCGTCATGTCTTCAGTACAGACTGCTGGTAATGCAGACATCTGTTTTAGTACAGCTGAAGGAGACAAATGATGAAGTCTCAGTCAGCTCTTACTCAGTCAAAATTATTCAGTCATATCATAAACTATTCTTACAGAAAAGAGAGACAACTGGTGCTGTAGTGGTTCAGGTTTAAATCACTTTGTCGTGGCAGACAGTGAAACGTGCACATAGAGCTGCTGCTATACATGTTATTGCTTCCAAGCGGCTGCAGTATTCTAACTTGTGACATTAAGTGTTAAAAGTGGTGGAATATTTCTCAACAGTTTCTGTCATTTCCTTTGTCACTCTGGAGGGAGCTTTCCAAAGTAAAAAAAGTCTGTAAATAAGAGTAAATAAACCTTTTTTTAAAATCTGGAAATGTGGGGTTTGGAAAATGTGAGCATTACAGAGGCAGAAGGGTTGTTGTGAAAGATGCTACAGAGTTGCAACATGAGAAATGTTGGATCAAGCATTTTTTGAGCTTGTTACATAGGAACTTACTTATAGCAAACCTTAGCCAGGGCCAGCCAGGGTTCTATTGGGTCATAACACTCTTGAATCCAGATCCAGATTTGGATCAGCAATAAAATCAAATTATTTCCTCCTTGGGCCATAATTCCTTAATTCCCCAAACAATTTAATTTAAAGCTGTTTGTTGCTGTTGAAATTCAGACAAAAACATAATCTCCTTTGGTGAGGGAAACAAAAACTCCAGATATCTTTGGCTTTGCTGCATAATCTTTGAATTTTATTCAATCATTCATTTTAAAATAATTTGTTTTTCACTTTTCCAGGTACAGATTGCTTCTTAATGTCATGAGTAAATAGGATAATTATAGCCTTTTTAGGACTCAGCTTTGTTATTTAGATTTTTTTTTTTCATTTGTGATCACAGATTTAAATTTCTGTGTGTTTTATAAGATTTGGTTTTGACCTTGTGTTAACAGCTGAATGGTATTTTGTTTTCTATTTGAAGTAAATATTCTTAGCTAGTTTTGTTTCTTCTTTACTCCAGTCTTCAATGAGCTTAACACAGTATATAGTTGGATCACCATTAGAGCAGCAAGGGATTTTGTTAAAGATATTTCTTTAACAGTACATGAGTGGAAAATGGAGATCATATGCCTAAAAGAAAGGCCTACAGAAAAAATCCCTGGCGAGTTCTTCAGTAAATAAAAAGTGAATTAAAAGAGAATTGACCTGGCTACAAAATCTAACTCAATGAAGCCCAAGAGAAGCAAGTAAATTATTCAGCAAAAAAGAATGCAGGCCTGTGTTTGCCTGGGTTATGAATCAATCGTCTTTCAAACAAGTGAATCACCAATAAATATACTGTATGACATTAGCTCAAGATATCTGAGCATGTTTTATCTACAATATAAACTCAGAGTCCGGTTTTATTTCAAAAGCCTGGGATATGTTTTGTGCAGAGTTTCAACCATCTCTCTTTCAACCACACATATTTCATACATGTTTATCTATAGGTAAATTACCTGTGTTATACATCCTAAATCTCCTGTTATTGAGACAGCTTAACATGAGAAAACTCAATTCTATTTCATTCAAATGATAGATTTTAAATATCATACTTTAAACATATCTTAAACATTTGGAAACATGCATGACAACACTGATTGCTGCATACCTTGAGCAAACCACCACCATTTGCAACATGACAAGCCACTAGATAATTTACAAAGAACACCAAAGAAATTCTACAGAAGATGTCCGGAGTAAGAGGAAATGTGCACGCAGCATTTTTATCACATGCATGCTATATATATGTCATATCACATTCACAACACCCTGCATTACCCCTCTTCAGGCTGTTACTGGAAACTGGTTCTTTGAAACTATGCTCAGTTTTTTGTTTTGTTTTGTTGTTCTGGTAGGTTAATTCATCTATTTTCATGTTTTTACTATAAAACAACAGTCTAAGATACATCTTTACAAAATGTGTCTTTTACTTTTTGATGGTTTTCAGAGAAAGCATGCCTCATCAAAATAATGTTTCCCTCATTGCCCAACAACTCAACTTCTGTGTTTGGAAAACATTAAACAGATTGTGGCTTTGCAATGTGAAAAAAGTGTTTTCATAGATGTTGGAGATCCCCCCACCAACCTCTAAAGGCTAATCCCACTCTTGTGCTCTCAGGCCTGTGGGCGGGGGGCTTTTCTGGTTTCAATACAGTGTGCAAACGCCAATACAGTGTGAATGAGCCACGCGCTTTAAGAGCCAAATGTGGGGGAGCGAAAGAAAAAGAACAGTTGTGGTTAACAAGACAGGAAAGTGGGAGGAAAGTGAGAGTTTTCAGGACAGAGGGGCATTGCAGGTGTGGGTGGGTTAAGGTTTAGTTGTAAAATATCAAAGCACAGGAGGTGTCAGTGCCCTAGCAATACTATGCCTGGGGCATAATACTTTACCTTTCAGACATTTATTAAACTAAAACCCCTTGTTAGGCCCAAAATAAGTATATTTACATTCAAATATTAAAAGTGCATATTCAGTGAAGTCACAAAATCCATATTGAAACATCATGTCTTTGCTGTTGTGCAATACTGGATTTTGGGAAAATCTTGATAGACAATTAAGTGCTATTAAAATACCTCATTGTATGCACAGAGTGTTATTATGTCATATTTGATCAGTGGTTAAATAAATTCTCCCATCTATGATTATACAATATTACAAACCACAGTGTTTTTACAACTGCACAATGACATGGCAACCAGGGACTTTCTACCTTAGAGATCTTTTAAGATAACCCATGTTGGTGATACAAACCTTATATTCAACTTCTGGTTATTTGCTGTGTGAATAGCTGTTTACGTCAATCTCTAAATGTTTTAGTAACTAAAAGGAAGCAAACATCCTCTTTTCAGCTGTATTTGCTACCTGGGGACAGAGGGAAAATCCCAATATAACATGTGCACATTTGCAGTTGTTTTTTCTTTTAGGAAAAGGGAAATGAAAAATACTGCATAACAAATGATCTGTCAATTCTTTTTCCTTTTTTTTTCCTCCAAAAATTGAAAAAGAAAACTCCTTTTTTTAATGTAAAAGATGGCTTCATTTTAACATGGCTTGAAATATGATGAGGACAAATCATTTTGTGGTGTCATGAAAGTTATTCTAAACTGCTTTCACTTTCTTGCAGTAAAAATGGTTATAATATTTGGTTTCAAATGCAGGCTGTGCAGACATTATGCTGCATCTGAAACTAAAATATAATATGTTATGTATCGTTAACTGGTAAATAGTGAACTGTAGAAAGCACTCAGTTTCCCACAATGTCAACACTTCTTTATTGCAAGTGTCACCACCAAACATATGGCCTTTACTTTTTCAGTAATGTTGCTCAGAAACAAATGCGGCCACTGTATTTATACATACAGTATATTTAATGTATCTAATGTAGTGTATCTAACACAAACATCAGTAAATTCTCTCAAAAATATAGTTGTGGAGGAAATGTTTGATAAGTATACAAAAGGTGCTTAAATATATATATATTTGCAAATACTTTGCAAATATGGTGTGTGTGTTTTCTAACATATTAGAAAAGTTAATATCCAGTCCCAGTAAATGTATTTTATTAGATTATTAAGTTGATTGTAACATGGATATATTTTTATATTGTTGTTAACAACATATACAGTAAAACATCAAATAACCGTTGTCGAATTATATTATATTATATTATATTATATTATATTATATTATATTATATTATATTATATTATATTATGTGGGGGACGTGGGGACGTCGACGTGGTCGTTGTTAACTTTAATATATCACCATAGAAACGAAGCAGACCTCTTACACCGGAAGAAGTTCTTTTCCATTCAGTTCAACTTCCGGGTGGGAATACTGTTCATGTAAATCTGCTTGCAAATTCATTTGGACGAACTTCTCTGCCAACCTCAAGTTCTGAAATGTCCCGAGGCTCTAGTGCAGGGTTCGACCGACACATTACCATCTTCTCACCCGAGGGAAGACTCTATCAAGTCGGTGAGTATGTGGACGTGTTCAGACAAAAGCCGGGTTCAGTTGTTTGCTAGCCAGCTAAATGCCCTGTCATGGTTCGCCTAGCTTGTCTACCGTCTGATAAATAATTCCCTTCCAAAGTGAAAGTAGTGTCATTAAAAAAACACAAAAGTATTACTAATGTTCGGTGGCTTGTAAATTTTCTTCCAAGCTTCTAATAGCGGCATTTAACAGAACAGAAACCAAATAGCTACCCGGCTAGCATGGTAATTAGCATGGTTAGCATTGCAGCAAAAGCAAGCTGATTCATTGCTCAAAGTGTCAAAGTGACATTCTGGCAAATGTTGCCGTTAGGGAAAGTTGATTATGAGTATAATTTTAATCAAACAATCCCCGTTATAATAACATATATTTTCAATTATACATTTTTTATGTGTTTAAGTGATTTATCAGTAAAATGGATGTGCTCTAATGTTAATGTAAACAACAGTTATCAGAAAGGTCATGAAGTGAACTTTTCCTGACATCCAACAGTGATTCCAGTTTGAACGTTTCTTCAACTGATCAAATTTCTTGCTGTTGGGGACAGCAGTGTGTGTTTGGACATAGTGAATGCTTTATGTTAGGGATGACACAATACCCCTTTTTCATGTTTTACTTGAGTATCTGTTGATATTGGCCTGTCCAGTACAGTCATTTTAGATCTTTCAAACCACAAATCTGTTAACAACCCATTTGTGCCATTTCAACAACACACTGTAATTCTTAAACTGTGTAACAAATATTTAGGGCTGCAGCTAACGATTATTTTCATACTTGATTAAACTGTTGATTATTTTCTCCATTAACTGAGTAATTGTTTGGTCTGTAAAATGTTAGAAAATGTTAATCAGTGTGGAAATGATGATGTTCTCAAATGTCTTGTTTCCAAAAACTCAAATGTCTTGTTTCTGTTGTCATAATAACATTTGATCTTCTCTGCAGAATATGCTTTCAAGGCCATTAACCAAGGTGGACTCACGTCAGTAGCAGTTCGGGGGAAGGACTGTGCAGTTGTTGTCACACAGAAAAAAGTACCGGTGAGTTGTTTACTTACTGCAGAGCTTGTGACAGTTGTGATACTGTGAGTTTACATCTCTCACATCCTCCTACAGTTAAAAGTGTTCATTAATTAACTAAACAAGACATTTCAATAGTAATGAGAGAGAGAGAGCACTCTGAGAGCACAAACTTCACCCAAAGCCATCAGTTTTCCTCTTGTTGATATACTCAGCTGGCAGCAAAATCTAACCATGGTTCCCTGGACTATAATCTACACACCAGTTAGAATTCATTTTTTGTATTAAGCTGCTCACCTTCTATATTCACTTTGTCAGAGAATTTCAGCTTCTAAAATAGTTAAGATTTTATATGAATACCATCGAAAACCTCATTATTGTTGGTAGTAGTTAGCACTGATGTAAATGTAAGTGCTGCTAGATATGTGGTTTTGGTTTAATTTGTGATAACATTATTTTATGAATTTATACTGTGGTAATTAATATTATATGAAATATTAAAGATTTAAAATATATGATTACTTCAGAAAAATAAAAAACTGCAAATGTATAAAATTTGTTTAATGATTTGTATGTGAAATTGTGTAATTGTATAAGTTTATATTTATATTTGTACTCTTGAATACTTTTATCTTTGATTACTTGTTTAAACAGGCCAATAGATATTTAGTGGCAATTCTGTGTGGTATTTAAGAAACTCAGAAAAGCAGAACACCCTTTGATGATATTGATTAACTTATGGAGACAAAACTGTAATGATTTTGTGATGAGCCCATAGTCGCATGTTGATTTTCTTTTTCTCCCCTGTGAAACAGGACAAGCTCCTGGATGCTTCCACAGTGACCCACCTTTTCAGAATAACAGATAATATTGGATGTGTAATGTCAGGGATGACAGGTAAGATAATTAAAAAAATAATTGGGAAATGCTTACCTTTAGGATTACAATTAATGTATTATTTTATTCAGTGGCTTTCCTGCATTTTCTCTCCTCTGTACTTCCCATTAAAACATTTTTGAAGCATTCTTTGTTAGTTACTGTTATTGTGAGCTTCTTAAACTTCACAATAAGACTTCAAATTTCAGTAAACAGGAACAATTCAGTTGAAAAATAGATTTTTGTTTTGGTTAAAATAGAGTTTAACTGACATATTCCCATGACTGAATAAATAACTCTCTAGATATGATTTTAACCTTGCATTTAAAATTTGAAACTCTACTGTGTGACTATTTATTGAATGCTTTGAAATACCTAGGCTTCTCTTCTCTTTCCCTTTTCAATGTGTTGCTGCAGCCGATAGCAGGTCCCAAGTGCAACGAGCTCGCTATGAGGCTGCAAACTGGCAGTACAAGTATGGTTATGAGATTCCAGTGGACATGCTTTGTAAGAGGATTGCTGACATCTCACAAGTCTATACACAGAATGCTGAGATGCGACCACTGGGCTGCTGTAAGTATTCTTTTAAAAAAAAAAATTAGGGCTGCAACAACTAATTTAATACTAAGAATCAATAAATTAATTGATCTCCACTATTTGGATCACTGGTAAATCAATTTGAGTGTTTTTTCAAGTAATTATAACAAGTTTGCTAATTTTTCAGCATTTTAAATTTGAATATGTTGCGGTTTCTTTGCTGCATGTTACAAAGAAATCACTCTCTCACTCACGTCACTCATTTTCTACCGCTTTATCCTCCACTGAGGGTCGCAGGGGCCGCTGGTGACAGCTGACATAGGGCAAGAGGTGGGGAACACCCTGGACAGGTCGCCAGTCCGTCATAGGGCAACATAGAGACAAACAACCAAAGAAGTCATAAAAACTGAATAATTTTTTAAGTTTGTGGACAAAACATTTTTCAAAAGTTTCTGACATTTTGTGCTCCAAACAACATATGGATAAATCAAGCGAATATTCGACAGATAAATCACTGGTGAAAATAATGGTTATTTGCAGCCCTAAAACATTGTGATAATGCTCTTCTGTTGTCTTATTTTTATTTATAATAACACATAATGGAAGGAGGGCATAGGGTTTGACAAATGCAATCTTCTTACCTACTCCTTTTAGACACCGAACAATGTTATTTATTCAATGGCTACATTCTGAGTAGCTGTTCTGCATTTTCTCCCCTCTTCTCTGTACTTTCTATTTAAATGTTTTTTAAGCACTTATTGTTAAAGTTACTCTTATTGTGAGGTTCTTAGACTTCACACTACAACTCCCTATTTCAGTTAACAGGAACAATTCATTTCAAAAATAGATTTTTGTTTTGGTTTGTCTGACATTTTCCCATGACTGAATAAATAACAAATAATATATAATTAATTATATTTGACAGAAATCTTTATTTTCACATCCAACAAATCAGTGTATCTCCCGAGAAAATCTAAAATACTGAAGATGAGTGTCGCTGCCACTGTCCTGCTGCAGGTATGATCGTGATCGGCATCGACGAAGAGAACGGCCCCCAGGTGTACAAGTGCGACCCAGCGGGCTACTACTGTGGCTTCAAGGCAACTGCTGCTGGAGTCAAGCAGACAGAAGCCACCAGCTTCCTGGAAAAGAAAGTGAAAAAGAAATTGGACTGGACTTTTGAACAAACTATCGAGGTATGTAAAGTCACCGTTTATCACTGCTGATTAGCTCAGGTTCACAGGAGAGTAACATGAATGTGAAAGTAAGTGGTTTCCAGAAAGTGTTTTCATATCTTGTTAAATATTAATAATATACACTCCAATATTATATACAGCATATGTCATAAATATAAACCCAATCTTCTCTTCCTGAAACCTGCCTCTCTGTTTGTTTCACATTTTCTCTCCTGTAGACAGCAATTTCTTGTCTGTCAACTGTTCTCTCCATCGACTTCAAGCCTTCAGAGCTGGAGGTGGGCGTTGTCACAACCCAGGCACCAAAGTTCAGGTAAAAGACAGCTGTGCATGATAATTTAGCAGATATCTGTAAGTTGAAAGGTGAAAATAGCACCTACTTAGATAAATGATTTTATACAGCTTCTTTTAATTAAGTAGAGATTTCGGGAAATAGTTATAAATAGTAACAAAATCTAATCACAATTAGTTTTCCAAGAAACAAGCACTTAAGGCTGAGGAAGGCAACATATTTTTGGCTTTTATCTGGCAGCACTGCCGTCCTGTGCCATATCCATGAGATGCCAAGTCCAAATAGTTTTAAATGAGGTGACCCATAATCTTAGATTATTAGGTTATTTATTTTTGTCTTTTGTATCTTAATTTGCCACTTTTGGTGCTACAACTTGGTTTTAATCATTACTGGCACATTGGATGGTGTTGAAATTTAGCAGCAGTGCTCACTCAGTAACATAGCAGGGGCAGTGCATTGCTGATGAATGAATTAAACGGAAACACTAACTTTCATAGTGACCTGAGAATTGGATTTTTGCACCTCCTCTGGGCTGTTTCTGGCCTTGAAAAAAAGACGCGTGATATTTTTACCAGTCACAGGGCAGCTCATAGTGAGATGAGTGCTGCTATTGGCCATTCTACTGAGCAGCTGTGGAAAGATCGCTCAGGGGGTTTTCTAGAAAAAAGGCATTTGAGGGCAAAACTGATGGCAAGGAAGCAAAGGTAATGTTGCCTCTTTCTGTGGTGCGGGGTTTTTGAACACTTGAGGTGAAAAGGGAGCATTCTAAGGCTCCCTAGGGGGTAATTATTGTAACTCTATATCTAACAAGTCACAAAGTTTGTGTCAGAAATCATGGGCCCAGGGTGAAAGGTTACAGGCCACAAGAGTCTTGCTCTAAGTCACATGAATCTTGTATGTGAAGGTATGAAATCTCATGAGAGTATATACTGTGCAAATTTTGCCTTAGCAAAATAACCAGTGACACGTACAGATGAACAACACAGGGGTAGCGGTAGTTAACATGAATTCAGAGCTGTTTAAGCCGACTGTCTATTCACCATAATTTTGGTATTTTTATAGTCACTACATTTACTGCCATCAATTTGATATTTTATTTTTTTTTTAAAAATATATATATATATTGTTTTTAGCAAGACTGATTCTCTCGAATCATGTCATGGATCATGCATGTACAAATTGTCAGTGTTCATGTGATGGATTTCATCAGAATAAAGAGGCTCCATCTAATTCTCTTTGTATTTAATGACCTGTAAAAATTCAGTTTATTGTAATATTGGACACAGAAACCTTTCAGATATTTGCAAATTTGCAAGTTTTGCTCGGCAAATGTATCAGTGTCTCTGCAGTTTGTAAAATAAAGATTTGGGGCATGTAAATCACATATATTACTGTCCATCTTCTCTTCTGTCCAGGATTCTGACAGAGACTGAAGTGGACACCCACCTGGTGTCCTTGGCAGAGCGGGACTGAGCGAGCAGAGATGCATCACCTGTTGGAATAAGTTAGAGCATGATGGGATATGCATTCCCAGATTGAGACTGGTGTTATCTTTGTTTGCTGTACATTTACCCCCCACTGTTTCATTCAAAAATAAAAAAAAGTTTTTGGAGTAAAATCACAAAATCGTCAGATTTATTCTGTTGATAAGGTTCTTTTTTCCACTTACAGCTGGTCCCACTTAGTTTTTTCTTTTCAAACACAACATAATTTTGCACACTTTTAAACTCCATGTAATCTAATTCCTGTTTCATCAGTCTGTCGGTTGAATTTAGCAGCAGGAGGAAATGGAACATGAGCGACTGCTGAGCTCTACCTCAGAGCTTCCTGTTGTGGCTCTTGCTGAACTAAAAAAATCACACAGCACATCGGTGGTTATTCTACTACACAGTGAATGATAGTCGCCGTATTTGACCTCATTTTCTCTACATTTGCTGTTTTTTCTATGTCAGAATTAGACAACTTAAGCTCAGCAGAAACAACTGAGATACACTTGGTTTTAACAATGGGCTCCAGTGTGTGGGTGAAGCTCAGTGTGGAGAGGACTTGGTCATCACTATATGATCGGAATTGATTTTAACATGTCATCCTTTCTAATAATTACATCAGCATTGTGTTGTTGATGTCTGTTTTTGTAGATTTTATTCAAAACTCAGAAACACTTGCAGATTTTCTGCTATAATTTGTTGGGAATTTTCACTCTGATTCATGTTGACATCTCTTAAGTTGATTTCCACTCTCTTAAAGAAGCAACAACCTGCTTATTGGTCCTTGGAAAATCCCTCTGCTCAGTTACACTTTACAGCCTGAGGACAATTACAGCTATTAAACCTTATCACTGTGTTTTTCTCACTTAGTGTTTGTTCCAGCTTTACTTCACATTGGAAAGTAGAGGCAATTCAGGTAATTACTGAAAATTCCGGGTTTGTTTAACTTCAACACAGCAGTTGACACTAACTTCTGTGGCACACTTTTTCCTGTCTTTGTAAAAAGAAGCATATTTCCTACTTCTAAAATTTCCTTGGTATTTGTACCCAGTGCCAGGTCTGAGTTACTATTCAGCAGTAATTCCAGGGTGGGGTGGAATATTGAAGTACATTATGCTCCTCTTGTTCTTGCCTAGGGACTTTCAGCTCAGTGACTCAGAAACCAGGTGACCTCGCCCCAACAAGGAAATCCCAGACCGTTCCAAGAGGCTGAGTGTGATCTGTTAAGTCTAATTCTTTCATAAGTCTGAATGATGACTCTCTTCCTCGTCATTTTGTTTGAGAAGTGAGAAATGTGGAAAGAACATGAAAGAGTCATCGCGCAGAAAAAGATTAATGAGCAATCATAAAATAACTCTGAGTGGAGGAAACACACTGATCCAAGCTCTTTATATTCATAGACTTCTTTTTTATTCTGAGCAGTTTTTTTATGTAAATAGTACTTAAATTCACACAACATAGCACACATACAGGTACAAAAATAATATCTCTGCATTTACAATATATTACATGTTTAGTATGTACACATTTATATAGATAGATTTATTTTTTTACAGAATACAGAAAAGACTACATGGAGGTTGTGGTCTTGCTGGTTTGTGGTTCTCAGCACAGACAGGCTTTGACCGGAGTATACGCCATCTTCATTTGAGTTTGTGATCCCGGGGGCCAGCGCCTGTGACTTGGACCTGGAAGGGGGGACAGACACTAACTTGTCCCTCATTTGGGGCCGTAGGCAACCCAGTAGCAGCTTCACTGTCACTGATACACCAGTAGAAGGATGCTTCTGTTTACTTTCCAAACTTAATGTCGTCGTAAAGCTGTAGGGAAGAAATAAAAAAAATGTTAGGAACCAACACTTGAAATGATTATATTTAAACGCTAATGAAATGTGGTGTAAAAATTCTGAGGGTTCTGACTCGGATACTGACCTCATCTTCCGACAGGTCCAGATCCTCCATGTCACTGTCATCCGATTCGCTTTCAGGCAGCTCCCTCAGCTCCTGTGCCGTCCTCTCAAACAGCTGGCACCGGATCTCTTCATTCTGGCGCCCGTAGGTGAGGTGGTACGCTGTGAAGCCGCCGTAGTTCAAGCAGTTGACGTTGGCACCGAGGTCGAGGAGGCAACGCACCAGCGTGAGGTTCTGGAGATCCACTGCCAAGTGAAGTGCCGTACGTCCACTGCATTGTTCCTGCGGGAAACAAAGGGAAAATGCTGCATTAGCTTCCTGCTTCCTTCCTTGCCCTTTAGGTTGCAAAAAAAAGATTTGTAAAAGACACAGGCTGCCCTTGCGTACGTGTTAATGACCCTTACCTGTGCATTGATGTCTGCACCAAGCTTCACTAGGTTCTCCACCAGTGAGATGTAGCCATTTATTGATGCCAAGTGGAGACAGTTGTGTCCTGAGGAGAACAATTACAAAAAGTTGAGACAACAATGAATTCAAGAATCAAAGAACAAAAATAAATAGATGAAAATGGAAGAGGTCTGCACGTTTTTCTGAACCTACCATTGTAGTTGGGGAAGGACATGATGGAGGTCAGCTGGCGTTGGCAGTTCTGAGTGATGACACTGAAGCAGGTGAGGGAGCCCCTCTTGCAGGCGATGTGGAGAGCCGTGTTGCCGCTGTTGTCAGTGAGCCGCGGGTCACAGCCGGCCTTCAGCAGCTTCTCCACCAGCTGCGGCTGCTCTGTGATCACTGCTAGATGGAGAGCAGTCTGGAGAGAGGGCATTTAATTATTAAACCACTCGGAAGGAGAAGAGGGATCCTCATTTATCTGATTAATGTGTGATTGATGCGTGGTTATTACCTGTCTCTGGTGGTTCTGCATGTTGAGGAAGGGGTGATTGTGGGAGAGCTTGATCATCTGGAGGGCATAATCAGTGGCTTCATGAATGATGGACAAGTGTAGAGGCCTGTGGGGAAGGGGAGAAGGGGAAAAGGAGAGAGAGAGAGAGAAGGGGGTGGTTAGTTAAAATAGTGCTTTTCCATAAAAACTGTTTTTAAAAAATGCACCAAGGAAGTGGTTCCAGGCAAATAAGGGAGAACAAAGCCTGAGCAGTGGAGCGTTTCGCAAGAATGGAGTTTTGTCGGGTTATTTCCACCAGTTGTGGCTTGACACATCTGATGCTCTATCAGTTACTGGCAGCGCGCCAGGGACTTTCCTGAACGCGCAACGCGGACTTAAGCTCCGCCCAGACTGCGCTGTGAGCCAAAGTACACACACTGAGTACACACTGCGATGCACGTAACACACACACACTTTAAAGCCCACTTGTTTTCCCCTGCAACTTCCTCCATTTTCATGCGCACTTTTGCAGCTTTTCAAACCTCCTCACTGCACTGCATTTCAAAGGTTTTGTCGCTGCGCGCAAAAACGCGCAACTCCAATCCAATAGAAAAACATCGCGCAAATGCACATTTGAACCGTTACAATCCACACACAGAGGGGGGGGGGAGGAAGAGTCCACTTACGTGTCACCATCCTCGGTCACTGCACTCCTCCACGGCTCGTAATCCCTCTGCGCGTGTTCCGGCGCGCTCACGTCCATGCCCTCAAACTCGTTGACAAGCTCGTCCTCCTTCATAGAGTCCAGGCCGCTGTCAAAGCGCTCCTCCTGGCACTGCAGCCCCTTCCCGTGTTTGGGCCCCATGTTGTCCAAGTTATAATCCATTTGAGCGTGAGTGTGCACGTCCATGTCGAGTGTGTGTGCAGGAGCTGATTCGTCTGCGACTGTGTCTGTTCAAAGGTCAGGATACAAGTGTGGCCTGAGAGGGAGGCGCTCTGGTTTTGTGTGCGCTGGGCGGAGACCTGGCGGGGATTTCCATTTGACTAAAGCAGAGGGAAATCACACAAACGGAGATGTGCTTTTGTGAGAAAAATCCCCCCCTCAACTCACTCAGACCGAAAACTTTGTAGTTTCCTATTCGACACCTCTTTTCATCAGTCATGTAGGTTTAGGGACGCGATTTCTTTCAGTGAATGAGGGATAACGTGATCATGAATGAGTGAGACTCAGTACTGGTTCTTGAAGAATTCCCTTCTGCGCTGGGGAAAATGTCATTTTTGTAAGTGGTTAACCGAAGTAGCACTGCATAGTTCCATGTTATACCTTTGACCCAGTTGTCCAAATTTAATTGATTTCTTTCAGTTTAATTCATACATTCAAAATCTACACTGAGAATAAACAGTAACCTACACCATTAACCGCATGGTGTTATCATGTAACTGCTATGGAGTCTGTGGTTTATCTGAATCATGCAAAAGATAGCTGTATTTATATACACAAGGCTCATTTATAGTTCTATTTCATCTCCTACTCCATATGTATTCACGACAAAATATGATGAAAAGAATGCAAAACTAACATTCAGTTTGTTCTGTTGAATCTGTTGAAGGTGCCAAAACATATGCCAGTGTATGCATGTATAGGTTTTAGTGCACATTTCAATGTATTTGTTTAGTTAAAGGGACAGAACACGATGATGAACATTTCTGTAAGAAAACCCAAGTTTCACAACATTGCATAAGTATGCAGAACTGGAATAAGATGCTTAGAAATCAGTGTTAGAAAAACAGAAAAATAAACCTGCAGTGCAGGGAAACGCAATACAATGCATAATTGCATGCAAAACATTAACGTAATTTACATAGGTTATGCATTATCTGACACAATCAAAGACGTCAACAGACACAATAGAATAGGAGGAAACACCTTAGTATTCTATTACACTAATGTCAAATATGTTCCATTGTCCCTAAAGTGTGAAAGAAAATATTTTTAAATGTGTGTTGGCAGTGCCAGTGGAGCGAAAAATGTGCAGCCTGTGTGTTCAGGTGACAGACAGGAGGAGTTGGCAGGATTTCAACACTTGTTTCTGTCCACGGTTACTCTATGAAGTGGATTTACGCAGCACAGTGAGTGCAGAGGAAGAGGGGATGATTCTGAAGTTTCCTCATGGAGACTCCCTTATGAAAGCTGCCCTGCCTGCTTCACAGCAGGATGTCCTGGACTTACCCGTCCATGCAATGCATGTGCATTGAAGGGTAAAGTCCATGCATAATTCAACTTTGAAGTCAAGTCATGCAGAATACATATACATATACTGTAGCCGTGACTTTTGGTAGGAATTTCAAATTTCCTTTCCTTTTTCAAACCCCATACCGTGACTTTCCTTGTGACCTTTTTCTTGTCTTTGTTTGCTTTTTTGTCCCACTTCAAGGCAAGTTTTTAAAAGAGAAGGAAATTCCTTGGTATGTCACAACACGGTGGTGAAATGCGTGACAGAGCTACCTGTTTGTGTTCCCCTGACATTTGAGATAAAATTCCCAGGATCACTTGTGTTTATACTGTAGAGGCGAGGCTTGGTGAAAACATAGCAACTGTATCCAAGGGCAAGTAAAGCTTTCACACCTCTGTGGGGTGATACTCATCTGTAATTGTGCTATACACACCAGACAGACACACACACACAGTCTCACACCCAGTGGGGCTGTGATGTCACTCGTGCCGTGTATCTCCATCTCCTCTGTGTCTGCAGTAAATTCCACACATACTTTAAGGTGTGCCAAGTATCATAGTGACACATCTGGGGACAAACTGTACTTGCAGCCCTGTGTTTGCTCTCCAGTTGCCAAGATCATGTGATTTTGTTTTTTTTCTCTTTATATGGATAGACATTCACCTAATCTGGGAAATACTTGTACTTCCACTTTACATCTTTGAGAACTTCTTTGTTGTTGTAATCCTGTGCAAGTGCGCTTGTCTGCACTTGCCATGTGTTTACTTGCAGTTGCTATGGGCACCAACCCCTGATAGAGAACTGACGCCACTGATGCCCTCTGTCTGCATGTTGGTAAGACACCACTTATCTGAGTCACTATGTGCCTGAGGGAGCATCACACCCTGTCAGTGAGGAGCTGAGGTCATGAAACTGACCACCCAACCCTAACATCACCATGCATTCTTGAACAAATGGGTGAGTAAACCTTGGAGCTGTAAAGCTATCAGATTATTACATAATAAATACCTCATTAAAAGTGACGTTTTTGCCGACTATCCCGAATATTCCAAGTGTGCCTGCCTCCACTGAGGAAAGAAGGTGAGCAAAATATTTAAACATGAAATATTGGGCATCAAATTTAAAGACGCAGTAGGTTATATCTGCGGCGTGTGCACTCTCGATCAAAATAGCGTGGAATCGTGGTAACAGTTGCCCCGTTTGATTTTCCCTACGCGTTCTTCTGCTGCAGAATGCGCGGCAAACAGCAACAGAAGACACACACTGGCTAATTTCTCTCCTCACTTTCATGGGGATTTGCCTCTCAACCTATAGCAGAAGTAGATTTGCGGCATTAAACTACCAAAATGAAACAGTCCTTGAATAGAAATATAATTTCTATGGATTTAAAGAATCTTAGGTAAAGAAAAGTCTAATCTATGTGATGTAAGGACTCCATTTTTGATATTTTAATGCAGAAAGTAACATATTATATCTTTGAAGGGAATATTTCCTCATTATTAGTACTGTAAATGCAATGAAAATACAGTGTGTACAATGATAATACATAAAAATAATAGTTACATTAAATAATAAGTAATTAAAAGGAATAATTCAATTAATTGATGCTAAACTACATGGATTTTTTTTCATAGGAACTGTGTCACTGTTTCTAACTCCAGTTAATCTATTTAACAGATACTGTATGTGTACATATATGGCCTACATTTCATGTAAATGTGATGAAATTATTATTATTTTTTTTAATTTTACGACCACAGCAAAAGGTTAATGAAGTCGGGGGGGGGGGGGGGGGGGGGAAGAAGGAAAAAGTCAAATAACACTAATACTGAAATTGCATCATGGCTTATTTGTGAAAGTGAAACGCATATCATTTCTGGAGAGCATCTATTATTAAGACTTAAAGGAATAGTTTGACATTTAGGGATTAATGTGTTTTCACTTTTATTGCTATGCTAAATATCGAGGGCAGAACATTACTCTAGAATAGATAGAGGAAATAGCCCTCTGGCTTTGTATTTAAAGGGCCCAGTATGTACAGTTTAGGTGAAATTATTCTTTTATTCAGCAGAAATTAAAGACTTATTTCTTTATGAGTGTACTGTCAAAATCACTGTATGAAGTGTTGTTTACCCCAGAATGAGCCTTTTACATTCATATCAGGAGTCGGGACTATGGAGGCCACCTGTTTGGAACAACACGTTTTGATGCTAACTAAAGGTGACCCAGGGGTGAGCAATATTCAGCTGCAATGTGTAACATAAACAATTAACATTGCTGGATTTTTATACCGTACCTTTCGCACACTGGTAAAACTGTAAGTCATTGATATGCAATGTCAATTGTCTTCTGCACCTGTTGTCCATCTGCTTTGTTGGACGTGTGTTATATGCAAAGATGGATTACTGAATGGGCCTACCGGGCCCAGGCCCAGGGGCCCGAGGGCTCATGGGCTCAGGGGGCCTTGAGGCTACTATTCTGATATTTTTGTTATTCATCTTGGTATTTATTAAAGCACTGAAGCCATGAAACACTGGCTTTTTTAAGATTTATCTTACAGGTTTAAAAAAAAAAAAAAAAAGATTTATCTTAACAGGGCCCCTCAAACACCTACCATGGTTTATGTTATTTACCCCTTATATGTGAAAGGGGCCCCTCAACCAAATAATGCTGGCTATCATGTGATGTCTGTTGTGGAGCCCTTTAGGCTATGTTATACACAACTGATGTACTGTATAACTTAACAAACATTAACTTATGTTTGGCCAAGGCCAAGTGGAAAGGGAACTTGGCTTGTAACCAGAAAGTTGCTGGATTAAGTCCCTGCCAGGCCAAAGGTTAGCTAGGTACCAAATCCTCATTGCTCATTGTTAATTGGACACTTTAAATTGATCACAGTAGGGTGTGTCCAGAAGGGCATCCAGTATAAAAATCTGCCAAATCAAGTGTACAGATTATCTGCTGGGGTAACCCCTAGACAGGGAGAAGCCAAAGAAAAAAGCCATGTGATATGTCTAATAGGCCCTCTCAATCTCCTTATTATTATTATTATTATTATTATTATTAGCCAGGTGTTGTCTGACAAAAAGCACACAGGGGTAAGCCTTAAATGGGAGAATCGCTGAGATTCCTTCCATTCCTTCCATTCCTTCCATTCCTTCCATTCCTTCCATTCCTTCAAAATATACTTTGCATTTTTTCCCTCTAGCAAAAATTAGATGTTCTTGTTATTGAAAATATAAGCCTAGTGATCTTGCCAGTTATTTGGAGCTTAGCTAGACTAGTGTGTAGACCTACTGAAGGTCCACTTTGATTAATGAGCACAGATTTGACATTGGAGGGCTGTAGTTTGGAAAGTCTTGACAGGCAGGTGCTGCAGGCCCACTGGCTCATAATCTGCCCCAGGTTGTGTGTTAGGAGATGCTCTTCTGCAAAACCTGGCTGCACTGTAGCAAGTGCTTATGTGAGCTATCATTTCAAATCAGTCTGGTCATTATTCTCTGACCTCTGGCATCCACAATGCATTTGTGCACAGATAACGGCTGGACATTTTCTTAAATCACCTTTCATCCTTGCTTAAATGCATTGAATTGCTGCTATATGATTGGCTGACAAGATATTTGCACTAATAAGCAGTTGAAGGGTATAATTAAGTGGCTAGTTACTCTGCACAGTTACTTAAATACTGAAGTAATGAACAGTAAAGAATGTGGAGTGATTTGTGATCCAGGACCTGTTTTACTTCGTCTGATACTGCAATAATAATACCATCTTGATACTTTGGTTTGTATACGTGTAATATGTGGTTTCCTGTTAATTTGGTCATCTATTACCACCTAAAATTCATTTTTAATATGTTGCCTAGATACAAGAGGATCCAGACCAAGCTACTTTTAGGTGGGCATGAAACTGTGAATAGGAAATAGCTTTTATGGATATTGCATGACCCCCTACAATATTGATCTGATTTATCCCATAAAAATGAAAATTAAATGAAATAAATATTAGATTTTAATTACAAAGCATTAGATGTACAGGTGACCTTTTCTTAGTTTGAAGGGATTCAGGATAACCTTTGGCCTTGAACCTAAAGTTAAACAAATAGCCTTCAGCTCTAGAATTTGCATGTAGGTAAATCATCTAAGAGGAAATCAAATAAATACATTTCTCAGCATGTTACTGAAACACATACTGTACAGTATATTGAAAACCTGCATTGTACTTTAACATGAAATATAAAATAAGCAGTAATGATTTTTTTGGTCATCTATCAGTTGAAGGTCATTGTCTGAGGGAGGTTCTACACAGTATGCTACAATTTCATTTTATGACAGTGCACCCAGGTCAGCTTTCTAAAAATAGCTTCAGCTTCCCAGATGCATGACTGTCACTCATGACAACTTCCTACTTGTTTCAAGGGAAAGCTATCAGTGCATTGTTACAGTAATCACTCAGTGGACATTTTCTTTGCAAGCCATCCTCAACTCATGTAGGTTTCTCATGTAGGTCCAGTGACACAGCAGTTCTACACCCACTCTCTGCTTCCACCATGTGTAAAAAGGAGTATTTTAGTGCAACAGCTTCACACATGGCTGTTTTCCATGCTAAATAATACGTAAGCATACTCGTTGTTTGACTGTATGAGTCAGTCTGTTTCTAGACTTGGCCGTAGTCGTGATTTGTGTAAGGAAAACTTTTTATGTGGTTATTATCTCATATAATCACACTGTAGAATATCATTTCAACACAGTAATGGGGAGTGGACTTAAATGCAGATGATCCAAGTTGACCGCATTCAGTGATTTATAAAATAAACCGAGTTCACTTGTGTTTCTCTCACAAACTAATACAATTAAGTATTTTTCTGTACATGTAAAAAAAAAAAAAGGCTTCCTCCTCACAGTCACATGTGATACTCGTGAGATTTTGATGGGTTTCAGTATCTGTCTAGTGCTGTCTAGGCCTCTACCCCAAAAAAAAAGCGAGTGAAGACATCAGAGACATATTAATTGAAACTTTCAGACTAAGATGAGGAACTCCTCATCCTCCCCTTTGTTGACTTGGTTTCACGCTGAATGTGCAAATGCATATTTATTTGGGGAAATGTGGGTGTTTTTCGGAGAAGGGGTAATACCTTTGTTTCCCTTCCGAGGCATTCCCACGGTGTTTTGAATACACACACACACACACACACACACAGGTATTTATGATTTATGTACAGCTATATGATCTTACTGCCCCATTGCCACTGGGCATCTGAACACAGTGTCACTAGCAGGTAAAGAAATTATACTGCAGCATGGTCATGTTAAAGGTTCAGTTCAACTTATTTACAAAGAACAAAAAAACATTTCCTCTGTGGTGAAAAGAAATTGGCTGACATTTTCTGTTTTATTTGTACCATTTTTAGATCGTTTTCATCAAACAGGTTTCTAGATAAGAGTTAAATGAGAATGTTAATAGTACTTGTCTGAGAACCGGCAGATGGATTTTGTTTAACATGAAGGGGGAACACCTAAAACCGATTTTGTTGATGTTTTAATGTCATTACCATTTGACTTCCTGACTATAACTCCCACATAAAACCAAAACTTGTCTTTTTTACAATGTGGGTTTTGTATGGATTTCACAAACTAGGTGTAACCTGTTAAATATAGTGAGTAGGGGTGTTGGGAGGTGAGTTTGTTTGTCTTAAGTGTGGTTGGATGAAGTACTGACTGCTTTGTGTCTAGAACCAGGCAGGCACACCCTCAGTGAAAACATGGCTGCAAGACCCAAGGCAAAACTAATTTAAGTATTTAACAAAAGGTCCACTTCATAAAACCTATGAAAGCTTAAGAGAATTATCTGTTAAGAATATGTGCTCTCCTTTATCTTGCAACTAGACAAAATTTGTTTCAATGGGAAACTGTAATTTGTGTTGCAAACTGTTGTAAACTTACTCCCTCACCAAAGTTCATAAACAAAATCAGGGATTTTACATTTTGGTACACAGGAGCGGTTGATCCATCAGTCAATTGAGGTGTGTTATTTCGTGATTATCAGTGTTAAATATCCATCATTCGTATTTTTTTTACATGACAAAAACTTTTTAACTGAGGCAGCAGTGGAACCAACAACTCTTTTGCTCTTGACGAGCTAGCATCATCCATACGGAGCTCCCGAACAGTGAAACTCGCCAAGTTGTGTCTGGCTGTGGGTGGTGTTGGAGACCCACACACGACGGCGTTTCTTCTCTGCAGACGGTTCCACAAGAGATGTCGTAAAGCTCCAGGCGCCCACATATAAAAGTTATAATTGTCTTTTCCATTATGAGGATAGTCTGGCTGCTGGCAAGTATGTGGAAAGAATCTCAACACGGATTGGTCATCGCATCAAAGCAATTCTTCACCAAAGTTGAACATTTTGAACTCCAGCGTCGGAGCGTTTGACACATCTTGCGATTGCGCAAATCGTCTCTGGGCTTTGACTTTGTATGGAACCTTGCCGCATGAAAAATTAGTGTTACGTCTGGGTCCGGGGCATATGACTGCATACGACTATGCGTTTGTACGTCATTCAACCACACCAAATAAGAAACCCTGAACTATCCCTTTATATTTCATGCTTACTTGAGTTTTCCTAAAATCACCCTTGCTTTCAAACAAACCTGTGAGAACCCATGTGCAACTGAGCATATCTCTAAAGATAATTATGTAATGGATCTTAAAGTCTGGAGGTCGCCCCCTGGTGGCTAATAAATGTTTACCTCCTGATTAGCTTCAGCTGCAAAACAGAAGCTTATATCCATTTTTGTATACGGTACAAAAACATCGTTTTGTAGAACTTTATGTCATGGAACTGTTAACAGAGAACCTTCAGCTCTCTGTTTGGTTTTACTCAAAGTTTTTCCCACATTCCTTTATTGTCTGTACATTGTGTCAGCCGTCTGTACTGTGGACAATGTGAGACAATGACAAAAAGTTTACTATTATGAAAGAAACCGCAAAGACAGCTCAGATTTTCTGCTATGGCTCAGTGAACTGCAACCTGAACACAAATGAGCCCAGCGAAGTTTCCTGCTCCACTTAGAGCAGCGTGAGTGTGACAGTCAGAGCACCACACACCATGGAAACAGTGAGGCGACCACACAAACCACAGATCACCTGCGCAAAATCTCTCACTTTAATATTCTCATGAGCAGTTTTGCATTCTTAATAGATTGCATTTGGCCCGTGGTTTCAGTTAATTTTTGTTTAATCATTTATTTTACAAATATGTAACACAAGTGGTGAAATATATTGGGGAAAAAAATTACTTTTGCGAAACAGGAATAATTTATTTCATAACCTGTACCGAGGAGGTTACTTTTTTCTGTCTGTGAGAAACTTAAAATACAAACCAGATTTTGATCAAGTTTATCGGAGAAGATTTTGGTTTGTGCTCTCCGAGAGCTTTCTCTAGTTTATTTTCATGATCTTTCTTTAGAGACACCCCTTAAATTAAACAGTCACTTATCCTGTTTAGATTATATTCCAAAAATTACAATTTGATTTAATTAATACTATATTTTACAATATTATATTTGATATCATGAAGCCATATTATTTTAATTTTAAATACTTTTTAACATAATTACAAAATGTCACTGTTTCAGTTGCAGGAGAACACACTTTTCTGGAAAAATGATACAAAAGCAATGGTGTCATTTATCCCTTTTCCACAGATCTTTATCGCCCTCCTGTGGTCAAAACATGCATTACAGCTCTTGGGATTGCAGGGCCCTCTTGTAAATTTACCCTGCAGAATTTGCATCATGTCAGCAAGAACAACACGCTGATGATGTGAACAACCTGAGATGTATTGATTGTTGTGTTTTTCAAAGTCATCCGTTTTTGCAGGTAACAAACTGCTTCAGGCCTCCACCCACTCAAAAATCTGTCCATGACTGCCACTGTGACGTGAGGGAGCACAGAGTCAGGCAGCGAGCTGTCACAGCTCCATCCCAGCGGCTGCTGCAATGATGTTTTCATTTTCCGGTCAGCACATTTTTAACTAAACCCCTGCAGGTGAACAGGGTGACCACTGTGAACACTACACCCAGGAGGGCGTGAGACCTATTCTGTGGACTTAAATGGTCACTTCCTGAATATGGACGTTTCAGAAAACCAGCAGGTGAAAGTATATATCCATCTAGTCCCACTGATTTTTTGGAATATTTCTGTAAATAATAATTTAAATGTTGCCAAACTAAGGTTACCACTATCATCAAAACTCTTTTCTTTTTATTGAAATACTTAACTTGTTTGACCAACAAACTTTGCAGAGCCACCATTCAGCAAAACAGTGCACTGGGTCATTTTGACAGGTCAAAATAGTAGAAGCACAGGTGAAAGCCCCAAATTTAATGATGGCTGAGCCTCATTTTCAGGGTAAACTAAAATTACAACAGAACTACAGATTAAGGACAATGTTTTATTCTTTTTTTTGCAACACAGTAACGAAATATTTACATCCATCCACCCATTATTTGTAGCACTGGGGGTGGATAATCTTATGCATGTAAATAAATAATTACTAATTATAATGGACCATAATAACACATTAGTATTAGTGATTACATTGTAATGGATCTGTTCAGGTTATGTTAGTTAGGACGGTGATTTAATTTTATAATGTAAACCTGTGATTTTTTTCTGACTCTATTGTGGTCTTTCACTACATAAGAGTGAAAACCTGCCTATAAAGGAAGGAGACATTACATGTTTCTATACACAAAAGAAAACCTGAAACATATCTTGAGTTCTTATGTTGATGGTTTTCGCTTCGTATGCATTAAAACAATTAATAGTGCCAATATAAAAACTCATTAACTACATATCTATCTATGTTAAAACCAGAGAAAGTGCAATGCTTCTAATTTCTACACTGAGCCATGAACTACATCCTCGGAGAAGTTCATCCAAACCCGTCATTTATTTTATGAAAATGGGGGAGCAAACTGCTCACAAACATCAGCACAAGCAGCAGACGAACTAAACGTACAGTAAAAATGACTGTTGAATGAGAAAACAATTAAGTAGTACAACCGGCAGGTGGCGGTAATGCAACTCAGAGGGTGTGCCGTGTCGTCACACCTAAAGCCACAGAAGAAGAGGCAGCAGAAGTGAAGTAGATGCGGGCTAACTAACCGGTTAGCTGTCTGGGCTAGCTTTGCCTTTTTATTGCGGGGTAATAAGACGAACAAACAGCTCTGTCACCCCGATAACGTCGGCTCATTTGGACGCCGCGATGCCGGTTCACTCCCGGGAGAAGAAAGAAAGCAACCATGAAGACATGGAGGTGGACTTTCCCGAGCAGGACGGCAGCAGCACAGATGAGGAGGACACTGTTAGCTCCTCTGTGTCCGAAGATGGAGACAGCTCTGGTAGGAGAAACAGGCCTTAAACACCAGCCTACACTTAATCTCTCTTAGACACAGACTTGCTGTGAAAAAATATGTGTCACTTTCATTAGAGTTGATGGTACAGTGAGTAGCTATAGTGACAGATGAGCAGCTGATACCAAGTCTGCCATGTCTTCATGTAAACAGAGATGGATGATGAAGACTGCGAGAGGAGGAGGATGGAGTGTCTGGATGAGATGACCACTCTGGAGAAACAGTTCACTGACCTGAAAGAACAGTAAGTTCCAAACCTGTCTGTACTGCAGAGGAATCTGCAGTCCTCACCTAAACCTGTCTGTCCTGACTGAATGTAAATTTATTTTGCTTTGCATCAGAAACCATGAGCTGCTTTTCATACTGTCAGATTATCTGACCACTTGAATTTCTTTCCCCACAGGAATTGTTCTTACTATTCCTATAACATGCTTCGGTTATTTCAAGACCCTAGGTCCATTTGAATAAAGTGATATAAAAATAATGCATGTCATCTCTTTTTTGGGGTGTATTGATTTTTACGCCTATTAGTGACCCAACCACTGATTCATTTGTAGCCACCAGCAATATATTGTGACGGATCAACACATGATTTCCAGTGGTTAAAATATTATGTAATAATACATTAGTGTTTTCATTTGCCAAGCTCCTTCCTGACTACTTTTTGGTCAATGATACACTGACTGATGGTGAAAATTGTTGATCGGTGTCTACCAAACCTGGAAATGATGATGTTCTCAAATGTCTTTTTTATGACCACAAAACCAAAAAATATTCAGTTTTAATGATTTATTTGATATATGGATCAAAGAAACCAGAAAATATTTGCTTTTAAGAAGCTAAAAAACTAGAAAACTTGTTTTAATTATTTGAAAAAAAACCTCTCAATTGATCGGTTATCAAAATAGTTGACAATTCATTTGATTTGTTTAATAGGCAATTAGTTGAATAATCATTGCAGCCAGATGTGAACAGTCATACGTAACGCTGTCTACATGTAATTGGATCTCTCAGGATGGATTTTAATGCAAGGTCCAAAAGGGGCCAAAGTGTCTTTGGCTTTTTAAATATCCAACCTTTATAAATGTCCGTGTCGAGAGTAAACCCATGCTTTAAGCCACTGCACCTAAATGACTGAATTTACATGTTGGTAGTTATCATCATGTCTAACTACCAACAGGCTCGTAGTTGAACATTCAACTCAGTTTATTTTTCTTTCAAAGTCCTCAGTATTTGTTGGCAAGTAATTTCATAATATCCATATGTGTAACCCCCACAGCATCAGCAGTGGTATTTATTTTGACTTTGCCCAGACAACTGGGAGATGAGTATGGTGACAGCTTCTAGCTGTGTTTTATTGGCTTCCTGTGTCATCATTGTGGTGACTTGGCTTTTAAGACAACTGCTGCACTTCCAGAATTCACCACAGCAGCTGAACTTACAGTAATGCAGCAAAAATAATCAAGAGTGATGTTTTGTGTAACTATGTTTGTCTCTTTGTTGCTGTTTAGGTTGTACAAGGAGCGTTTGAGCCAGGTGGACATCAAGCTGCAGGAGGTGATGGCTGGCTGTGCCCAGGAGTACCTGGAACCTTTAGCCAACCTGCAGGAGAATATGCAAATTCGGACTAAAGTGGCAGGTGAGTCACTGTAATGCTTCTTTCCTAACCATCATCATAATTACTGCACATAAGCTGATGAATTCAAAAAAATGAAAAGTTTGGGTCCAGGCATTTTACAGAGTCTGCTGTTTACACGAAGAACATAATAAGAGATTGTTTTTGTCAAATGCATTCTTAATAGAAGGAGAATGTCCAAAACATCCAGACCAGGGGTGACGCCTGTATCTACCATGCAGAAGGCAGGACACTCAGTCTGGATTTTACAAAGATTTCCCTGCTTGTGTTCTCACACTGGCTCACTCAAGTTTTCCTTAAATGGAGGACTGTCCATAAAATGTCCAGTGTGAGGTTGCATTTCCACACACAGTCCAACTGGACAATTTCTGAAATTATCTGAAAATGTCTAGACTTCAGTGCAATTTTGAAAGAATTAGGTATTGCACTGAATTCTTCCAGATTACACTCCCAGACCTTAGCCTTTCCTTTTTTATATTTACGTTACAGAAGATAATGTAAAGTGTAGTAGGTCTTTTCTCGTTTGGGAAAAGTCTGTTTCTAAAAATGTTATTTAATGGTAAGTGCTTTGTTTGTTTGTTTTTTTCCAATTTAAGAACACTAGTAACTTGGATTTTATGTAGGGTGCCTCAGATTAACTTGCCACCAATGTTTGTTGCAGGGATCTACAGAGAGCTGTGTTTGGAGTCAGTGAAGAATAAGTATGAGTGTGAGATCCAGGCAGCCTGTCAACACTGGGAGGTGAGAGCCTAGCATTTTGAACAATGGGGTTTTTTACATACATTTTGTTCATCAGATTATTGCCTGAATAAAGCAGGTAACAAAGTCATTCTTAATGTTTGTTATGAAACCTTAACATTACCTGGAGAACCTGGATTAAATTCATACCCAGACACTGAGATGGGACATTTATAAAATGCTTTATTTCTATCTTCTAGAGTGAGAAGTTGCTGTTGTTTGACACTGTGCAGAGTGAACTGGAGGAAAAGATAAGAAGATTGGAAGAAGACAGACATAGTATTGATATCACCTCAGGTACCAGAATTAAACAAACTAATTGTTTTTAAACATTTACTTTGGGAACCACTGTTTTAGACAATAAAAATATCAAAGTATGTTAACAGTGAGATTGTGAATAAGCTGACGTCTTCTGACACAAACCCCAGAGTACGTTACGTTCCTTACGTTCATTACTACTTAAGAGCAGCAAAAGGCAGTATTTGAATTTTTTGTTGAACGGATCAGTTTATTTCTTCCAAATGGTCATCTGTATAGTTTTTAAGATCCCACTTTTTTGCACACAATTACCTGTGTAAGAATCGGCAAATATAGGGGAATTAAGGGATATTTTTAACCTGGCTCCTGTGTTTATAAATGTGACTATATAAGTGAATAGCACTCTCAAAAACTTTTATAACTGGTCGAGTACCTCACTTTGGCTGCCAGCTGCAACATGGAGGCGAAGGCTATAATGTTATCTTATGGGGCAGCAGTGACATGCTCTGTTATTGCACTGGTGTCAAGCATCCCCTGTTGGGAATCCTCACAGATACATGAGAGTTGCAGGAAGTTGAGACAGGAAATGACCTGGGGTGGGGGTGTGTCCTCAGACATGATGATATAATGTTGTGCACCTTTGTGTCCTTGTATTTTGAACTCCATTATGTCTGTGTGTGGCACTGTTAGTTCATTTAAATACAATGTTGGACCTTTGACTTTTATTTAATTCTGATGAGCTCATGCACAATTTGGCACCATTTAAGCTAGATTTTCAGTAATTTTGCTTCTGTAACATTGTGATCAGCTTGTTTTCCTGTGTTTTTATTTATTTTTTTTTATTGCACAGTACTTTGCAAATATGTTTTGAAATGTGCTACAAAAAGTCTTTGATTATTATTGTTTTGTATGGCCACACAGTTAAAATAAATAATTCACATTAATAAAAATTCACAGTAATAAAATACTAATATTGAGTGTTGAGCAATAGATGGAAATATGAAGCTAATATTCAACAGAAAGAAACAACATGGAGGCGCGATAATAATTTGTCCCTATGTTTTCCAGAGTTGTGGAACGATGGATTGCACTCGCGTAAAAACAAGAAAAAAGATCCTTTCTGCCCCGTCAAGAAGAAGAAGCCCGTTGTTGTGTCTGATATCCTTCGATTTGTCTTTTGTCCTTTTTGTCCAAAAGCACGTTTCACTGAAACACTCCAATCTTGTACAGTTGAAGTTATACCTTAACTTTTCCATTACGGCCTTATATTGTTTACATGCTGCAAGATCTAGATATTCTTGAAGACTGGACAGCAATAAGAAAGGTAGTGTTTTGAAAACAGACAAACTAGTGGCCTAATAATGCATTTGTGTTAATATTAAATTGTGATTTGATCATTCATTTGCATCTGTTTGTTTCATCTGTAGGCGATGGCATCGCTGGGGCCACACAGGGTGAAGGTTGATGGTAAGTGTTTCTCCTCATCCTTGGTTACAGTCAATATTTAACTGAGTGCAATGATCGACCCACAGTTATACAGGAGGAATTGATTCAATACTTTGAGGCACAAAAGTGCTCAAGTTCATTGATAAAGAAACAAATGATGCCTTTGTCCCTCTCGCTGTCCTTTTTCTTTTTTTTTTATTATTATTATTTTGTCCTGTTTTTCTGTGAACCTTACCCTGTCCTGAGTCACTTGTACCATTCCCTATCTCTCTATCCCCCTATCTCCTCCTTACCGCATGTTTTCTTCTCTATTTGTCCCTCTAGTACCGACAGTCAAGTCTGACAGGCATCACCATGTGGCGCGCTCCGAGGATGGTCGACTTTTCTATGACAACCAGTGGTACTGCAGGGGACAGGCCATCTGCATCAACAGGAAGGACGAGTATCCAACAAGGTGTGTGTGTTTGTGTGTGGGAGGAGGGTTTAGTAGGCCCCTTTCAGACCTGATATTTACATTTATCCTCAGTGATCTGAATGCACGTGGATAAAGTTAAGTTCGACTGTTGATGATTAAGACACGTCCTTGATGCTCCTCCTTTGTTTACCTGAAATTAGGTCTGCCTTCCCCTACCCTGTGTTCAAATACACTCTGACGTCATGTCTGTTAGCGAGGACAAAATAATATTTTTAATGAGTTTGACTGTAGAGAGGTGTTGTCAGTGTACTTACATTTGTTACCGTTGTAGAGGACCATTTTGGCATCAACACAGACCTTGTCGGGACCAGTAGACAACAAAACGCTGCCCTTGCGTTTTTTGTAGACAGTGAATACTTAGGGGAAATTATGATGTTATAGTCCCACCTCTCTCGCCGTCCTTTGTCGTCAGTGACGTCATTTGCTCTTGTATTTGGAGATTGTTTGCCAGTGTTTCCAACTACTTTTAATGAAAAGTAACTAATACCAGTCTGGAAAATGGTAGATATCACTAGAAAACGTGCTTGTGTTGAAGATTAACAGTGAAAATGAATCGTAAAATAAAGGTAGGAGAAAACAAAACCTATTTTCACAGACACTTTTTTTTGAAAAAAGTTTTGGGCTAAGATTTGAAATTTGTTAAGATTAAGGTTAAGATTAGGAATTAACTGGTTATGGTTAATGTAAGCGATAACACTTTGCTTAAGCCGAGTGCGGTGTCCTGAGAAGAATAGCTGCACAAACCTTCATGTGTATATAAACAATTTGTTTGTTTGTTTGTTAGTGTAAAAATAACATGACCTGAGGACTCCACCTGGAGTTGTGAGAGCTCACTTACCTTAAGCTCTCCTCTGAAAAGGGACAAAATAGCAAGGTATAAATGGATTGCTACCCAACAATAAATAATTGCAATACATTAGAGACATGATCTACAGCAATAGATAGAAGTAACATCTTTTTTTTAAAAAATCTGGCTGCTACTGGGGAAAAAAAACAACCTTTTCAAACATTAATTTGAACACTGAGGCACTTAAAGTGACTCACTGAAAGAGCTTATGTGGCAATTAAAGAAGGTATATAAAGGATACCCTTCAAGAACTGTCTTTTCTAGAAGGACTTAAAGATGTGTGTGTGTGTGGGTCTGTGTGAAAGGACACAGCTTGAACTTCTCTGCAGTTTTACCTATTTGGCTGGTACCATTACAATTACAGAGTTTAGAACCAAACCCTTCTTCTGACATATGCTCAATTACTGTTACATTGCTGATTTGGTCGCGAGTACCTGAATAAACCCAACTAAACACCTGTGGGAGATATTAGACAGAATCTCTATGCTACAGAGCACTCAAGCTGTTGTGGAGTCTTACATCGATGGAACAGTTTATGTTGCTTTCTCCTTTATGTCAACCAGCCTTGTGTATGTGTACATGCATCGTCTCCCCAGGGAAGTAATGTTTCACTAAAGTCAGCTTGAAGAAATCTATTGCCACGAAACTCTGCGTAGGCTCATGACTTCAAAGTGTCTGTGCACAAAGACAGAAACATGAACACAAAAATACAGTTCTTTTGAAAGATTTGTGAAGCTGTGTGCATATGCATTCTTCTCTTTTTTTTGATCGATCTCAGTCGCTGTGTTATTATCATCATCAACTATTTTGACGAGCAAGCATTTAATCCATTTTAGTGTTTTTCAATCATTATTTCCAGTTTTTCAGCTTCTTAAATATGGATATTTTCTGTTTTTTTTGCTCCATATAACAAACATATCGTTAAAACTAAATAAGTTTGGTTTGTGGACAAAACAAGACATTTGAGCACATCATCATTTTGATGTTTAGGGAACACATCAACATTTTCTGCACCAAACGATTACTAGATTAATCGAGACGCGTTACAGCCCAGCCCTAAAATATAAAAAAAATATATATATATATAATGTGTTGTATTGTTATGTTATTTTATTATTTTTAACAATGTTAATTAATACTGAAGACAAAATTATGAAGGAACCACTTTTGAAATTATGTCGTAAACAAAAAGTGCTAAGCAAACCAGAATATGGTTTACATCACTGTTGATTCCTTTTTGTCATCATCTCTTAAATTCTTATGTCTCACAAACAGATTGAAAGATTTTTGATATATAATATCAACAAAAAGGCATTAGATATGAATATAAACAAAATACACTACTGGTTTTGTTTTGGACAAATGTTGTTTGTGTTGTTTTTTTCTTTTGACAAATCATTTGTTTATATCATATCATAAAGCCTGATAAGAGGTTCCTCTGATTTAGGTTGTCTGTGATCAAGTTTCTACTAATATTTGAGTTTGTAACATGCAGCCCCTGGTTCACTGTAAAGAAAAAAAACAGGTTCAGTTTCATGCATACCCACTCAATTGATTTGTGAGGATTGTGGCATTGTGTTTATGTTGTTCTATGTTTGTGTGTTTATAGTGCCATCATCACCACAATCAACAACGATGAGGTGTGGTTCAAAAGACTGGACGGCACCAAGTCAAAGCTGTACATCTCCCAGCTGCAGAAAGGCAAATACACCATCAAGCACTCTTAAAACCTCACAGACACTCAAACACAGACACGAGCAGCACTAAGACCAACATCATTGCCACGTTCCCGTGTTTTTGCCATGTTTGCCATATGTATAGCTCATACACTAACATCCTGAGATTTCACCCTTGAAGCCTGACAAATGCACACAAACACACACCTCATTTCACTCCCTCTTTGTGGAAGTAACTAAAGGCAAAGGAGCAATTCACCCTTTTAGAAGATTGTCCTCTCTGTAAATATGTATATGTACGTTGATATTATCGCCAACACCACAAAGTGGAACGGAGATCAATGCAAAGTGCTGCTAAAGAAAAGAAAAAAACAAAAGGAGAAAAACTGGAACACTTGCGAACTGTGAAGCTCAGTCGCGTGCCTTTCTGAGACGAGACAATGCCTTGGCTGAAAAAACAAACAAAAAAACTACCAATGCAGTGAAGCCTTACTCTGTACTGTGCTATAGCACGAGGTGGACTGAAGCGGGTCAGTGAACGAGTGAGTAAGAAATGCCCAATCCAGGTGAGGACGCTGTCAAACTTGAATTTCATGCTCCACAGAGTCTAATACATCTGTATTTACAACCCCAGGGTTTGAATAAAAGCCGATATAGTGATGGAGAATGAATTAAGTAGATGATTATATTATGAACATGACGAGATAAAACTACTCCTCAGTAACGCCCCAGGATTTCTTGGGTAACCACTTTACTTAACGATCTCTTGATGTGTTGATGTTTCAGTGTTATTTTATCAGCATGATCTTTTTAAATCATATCAAGGCCAGACCCACGATCTGATGTAAACCGTTGGGAAAGAAGCCTAAATGTGCAGAAATGAGAGGTTCTCTGTACATGGAGACGTCAGTGTGTGTTGTGTTTAGTTCATTGTGGGTTTTTTTTCTCCTCAGTCTCTTTCCTCTTGTGTTGCCATTGGTGTGAGAGTTCCTAGAACCTTTTAAAGGAATTGATTTCTTCCTTCTTTTTTCCATTAATGGGCCTGTTGTGGCTCCCTGCAGAGGCTACAGCAGGTGGTTATTTTCTGTGAGGTGTCACTTATAAAGTTCACTCATCACTTGACTAAGTACGTGTTGAATGAAATTGCACAATTTTGAAACATACACCAATTTTTTCTTATTAGCTTTTTTGTTTTGGGCACCTCTTTTTTAATGGTTGGCTTGGGGCAGAATCAGATCATAGTGCCATTATTTTCTGTCTCTATCTAGGCTGACATTATTTAAATACTGTGGTATAAATGTTACTTCTCTCTCCAAAAAAAAAAAGCATAAAAGGTATTTCCTCTTACCTGCCCTCTCTGTTTTTTTCCCTTCCTTTGTCACTTCTCTTTCCCTATCTGTCTGTGTATTATCTGTCAATAAAAAATTCCCTCACATTTATGGATTGACAGAGAGAGAGAAATTGACAGAGAGAGTTGCACGCCCAGTATTACACTGTTGTAAAGAGAGGTCCTTGCAGAACTATGCCATAAAGTTTTTTTTAATTCTGCTTTGTTTTTCTGCATCATTAAAGATTTTGTGTTAATCTAAGAATCCAACATGCACATCAATAATTCATAAGATAACGAAGATTTTAACTTTCAGTACAAATACAGTAGGCTTCAAATCTACTTTTAAGTCTTAAGTTGGTCTGGCTTTCCAATCAAAGTGTCTGTGCATTTAAGTAGTTATAGTATTAGCCTGTACTGCTCAGCTTCAGTCATACATCCTCTTACCTAAAAGCCTTAAATGAAAAACAAAATCATTTTAATAGAACTTAATATTCTATTTGATTTGGCGTAGCATGCACGAAAAAATCTAGATCAAATCTTTTATAATTCTTCAGTTTAGACAGGCAGAAAAGTCCCTGACAGTGCTCAACCCAAAGTCACCCCTGAGGGTTCCTGAACTATGATTGTACACTCTAATGGGGAAAAGGGTTTATTAATGCTGAGCTAGTCTTTTTGATAATAGCGTTTAGGTCTGCTGTGCTTTTTCAACTCTTCAGTCACTTATTTCTGCCAAAAGGCCACTCACTAGATTAACCCCACAGACAAATATCGACTCAGGATGTGCGCTGATGTACCATTTTCTTGCCCCTTTAAACTGTCCTTCTGCCTGCCCTAAGACCTGTGAGAAAACCTCATGCATGACCACTACAAACTTTAATTGATCCTTTGGGAATATTCAACAGTAATCAGTTAAATAACTAGTCTGGTAAAATTAGCAACCAGATAGATTTTAAAACCCAACTTGTGATTAAAATTGCAGATCATTTACCTTAATTTACCTCATGCACAGTATTATAACAAGCACTCTTCTTCTTTTTGTTGAATGACCTTTTCTGCCCAGTAGGTGTCAGTAGCGCTCTACAATAAAGAGGTAGCAGTCTCTGCACTAGATGGTAGGAGGGAGGTGGTCTGTAAATCTGGGGCACCCTGCGATAGAAGCTTTTCAGCTGATGAGAGAGAGGAGGAGCGGATCAAGGGACGGTTTGATCACAGCTTGCTGGCCACGTCTGCTACTGCAACAAAGAGAGGAGGAGGAAAATCCCCATCACCGCGTCAAAGCAGAGTAGCAGTAGTGAGCAAGCAAGTAGCAGGGCTGTCTGTCTTGATACGCCATCTGAAGGCTATGGAAAAACAAACTGGCCTGTAGCCAAACTGGCTGACCCCTACTCTTGAGCTTTCCTTGAATCTGCTTCACATATTCCATGGATGAATGGTCAGAAATAGACATGAAATGCATGTTCATAGCTTTGTTATTGTCTGGCAAACTGTATTTCCTAAGATAGATGAATCAGTCACCCTGCGAGTTTGGATCTGCTACAGTGATGAGTCAGGTCCTGTTGGATGAGAGAAACTGCCCATCTTCATCAGCCCCATCTATACTTAATGAGTAACCGGAACTGGAGGGTCACTGGGACGTGTTTACTGCAACACTGGGGCTAATTAGACCATGAAAGTGTCACACTGTGCTAAATTACTTATATCCATGCCCCTCTGTGTGATGTACGTGTGTGTATTTTTATGCCTGTTCAGGAGAGTGAGAGTGCTGTATGTGTGGAGCTCTCTGTGCATGCTTGCATGTGCCATGTGCCAGGGCTGTGCGTGGGCAATTACCTTTACTGATTGTGTAAGAGAATGTTAAATGCATACATCCATATGCTCACGTCAAAGGGATGAATTAAGCTGCTCTCAATCAGGATAGACGAGTGAGCAGAGACAGAGTAATTTAGATTCAGGTGGACGGTGCTGCCTGGTATCACCTCTCTAAGTATGTCAATGACAGTGGCCTAGAATTCACCATTATCACTCAGGGTATGACTGCTTCTTCTCATCCTTTCTAAAGGCCTCTTTCATCAAGTCACTGCTGCTTCAGAGATGAATTTGGGTTTAAATGTAATGGTGCATCGTACGTTCAGAATGTTTTGGAAAAATAGTGCGGTAGTTGATTTAAAATCGTAGCGGCAGGAGAAAATAGCATAATCCATCTCTAGATAATAATGACTTTGTCCGTCATTCCGACTTAAGAAATGCTACACCTACGGTTTGTTTATCTGAAAAAGAAAGTCATTACCTACCAAAGATCAACATCTGCCGCCAGTTGCTGATTGCTAAGCATTCTTTACAACAGTGTACAAACAATAGTTCGACTGCTGTCCTCACATGATGGAACTTAATTAGCATTCTTCATTTCTGTGTGAAAGAGAACATTTTCCTGCATTTATTTGTCCCTCTTTAAGCTCTATATATAACAATTAATGCCCCAATCCCCAGCTTCCTAGATTTAGGGTGCATTCCTATTGTAGTTGGAAGTTGGAATTTCTGAGTTGACCGTGCATTCCTTCAACTCACAAACCCCAACAGAGGATTCCAAGATGATTACCACTTGTGTCAGTTTTAAAATGACTGCTCCTTTTACTGTTAATTGCAGTTGTCTTTTCACAGTACATCAGTCATACATATCGTACTGTTAAGTTTATACCTGTTGACATGTTGCTACGCTGTAGACATCTTGTATATTGACTGTTTTTTTTCTAACAATGATATATTGTTTGCATCCAGTGGCCTTGTCATTTCTGAGGTGATATCCCTCCCAGTTCCCAGCTCAGTTTGTAAATTAAATGCTCCATAAACACCACTTAAGTAGATGACAGTTTACTGTATAATGATGATGTTGCTTTGCTACTGAGTTCCATGTATGTCATCTGTGATATATCGTTGCTTAACCTGTGGTTCATGTTGGGGTGTTAAAAGGCCACGATTTGCAAGGAGCATGGACAAGAACTGAACATGACAGTGTATTGCAGTGAGCAGCCTGGCATGTTCACAACTTCACAGAAGGAGGGTGAGATTTATTGGCCAAATGAAAGTGGTCGATACTGGTATCTCATGTTTGAGGTCCTCTTGTGCCTAAATCTATCGGGGGCGACCTTTTGGCAACCAAAAGACCGTCAGAGTGATGAGGGATGGCTCTTATGGAGTAATTTCAAAGAATGCATCATGGTAGAGCAGTGACAGCCATGATTGCCATGCCTCAACAGAACGCCCACTCCCTATCTACTCTTTAGCTGTCAGAGTGTCAGACGGAAAGCGCTACCTGTCAGCCTCATGGAATGAGTAACAGTCTCATGATATGCTGAGGTGTCCCAGCTAATGCAAGCCTACATCCTCAACACAAGGGAGTATTGTCATTGGGGAATGCTTAACTGGCACAGTGCTCAACTCAGGTCATCCTTCTCATGGTTGGAATCTTGACTCAGAAAGGGTGAATTTAGGTTTAGCCCCAAAAGTTGTGGAGAAGAGTCCTTGAAGCCACTCATTCGATTTCAGTCTTGAGGGAAAAATGGTTGCTCTTTCAGCAGAGGGAACCGACTTAAAAAGAGACCCAGTCTGTTCTTTTTCCTTTTTGTAGCCATAACTTTCTACCATTAAGGTGAATACATTCTGCTGAATTTCAGTGAGGCGGCTGCATTCTGTGGTACGCTGATAACTTGCTAGTTAATATCTTTGGGCAGCTTCAGCTAAAGCTGTTATCCCTCCATTCTGTTTTCTGACAACTGTTAGAAAGGTAAAACCATTTAACCCAAACAACATGCTTAAGTCATGACTTGAGAGCAACTAGTTTCAGACAGAATCGTTTATTATAGCCTTTGAACATTTAAAGTTCATTTACATTCAGGTGTGCTTACTTTTGCTGCTTTGTATTGTCAAAGGATAGAATTGGGGAAAGAAAAATATCATCTCTTTAACCAGTTGAATGGCAGTGGAACATCCACACATGTCTACATGCTGGTATGGAAGTTATATCCCTGAATATTTTCACATGCTCTGTGATTGACATGGGAGGTGGGTTAGGGTTAGGGTTAGGGTCCATCCTTCTTTGACAAATCTCTGAAGCTTCTCCAGATTTGATGACCTTCGACTTCAGTT
Source organism: Brachirus orientalis (assembly GCA_016785285.1). NCBI lineage: Eukaryota > Metazoa > Chordata > Actinopteri > Pleuronectiformes > Soleidae > Brachirus > Brachirus orientalis. Next base: position 7,144,355 of record JAFBJR010000940.1, on the reverse strand, counting down.
CGCTCCATAGATTTTTAAAGTCAGGACTTTGTGCAGGCCAGTCAGTAATGTTCACTTTGGTCTTCTGGGACTTTGTGCAGGCCAGTCAGTAATGTTCACTTTGGTCTTCTGGAATGATATATGATTTGGGTCGTTGTTGTGCTGTAAGACAAAGGGATGACACAGACCTAGTTTTGCTGTTGACTGCTTCAGGTTTTCTTTCAAAATCTTCACATATCCCTATTTCTTCATGACTCCTTACACCTTGACAAGATTCCCAGTTCCAGAAGCACTAAAGTATCCTCACAGCATAATACTACCACTTATACTGTGTGTAAATTGGGAGATAACCCTAAGTTTCAACTTGATTTTTAAAGTTTTGGGCTTTACAAAGTTAAGCACATCATTGCACATCAATGGTTTGTGCTATGGCTCAATGAAAAGGTCGGGGCTAATAATTTTGACCCTGGTAATGAATTCTGTGGAATAATTTCATTTCTGTGTGCAACGGCAAATAATGGAAGCATCCAAAATACAACTAGGATGTTTAAAAAAAGCTGTGTTAAAAATGCTTTGCTCTGTTTAACAGTACGTGGGAGATAGTTGCAAAACAATGGAATTTTCTTGGGGGGCTAGTAATTTTCCTCAACTGTAAATATATGTGATCCTTATTATAACCCCAGGTTCTTTGCACAAGTATGGAAACAGCCGGAGCTAACATTATTCCAGACCTGCAGCTTTCTGATAAATGTACCCTCATTCTACATCAGAGAAGGCTTACACATCGCAATAAAAGCATAAAAAAATAAACAAAGTATTGGACTTAATTGGTGCTGGAGTTTGTAACTTTGCTGAGGTTGGCATCCAGATCCACAGCTTCCCAATGGGTAGTTAAGAGGAAACTCTGTTAATGTTAAAATGTCTTGGTGTGTACAGTAAGGCTTTACATTTTACTTCAACTTACTTATACACCAGTAACACTTTTGGTCCATTTCCCTAAAATGTCCCCTTGACTGCCAAATCTAGGAAGCTGTGAATCCGGAATGGATGCAAACTTCAGCGTTGCGATTGATCACGTAGTTGCCCTGTAGGAGAAAGACCCAGACTTGTGACTGAGTCAGAACAAGGGCCTTTCTACATCAAGTTTGTATTTTCTCTCTGTTTGTGTATTCTCTGGCTTCCTTTCACCGTTCATGCATATTTTAAATGGACGCTCTCAATTGACCGTGCAATGGACTAGCAACCTGTCCAGGGTGTACCCTGCCTTTTTCCCTATATCAGCTGGGATTAACACCAGCAGCTGCGTGACCCTCATGTGGAGGATAAAGCAGTAGACAACGAATGGATCGAAGAATGATCACTCTACAGGCAGAATCTGTAGCCCGAATGTCAACTCACTTTAAGTGTGTTTTATAGCAGTGATCCGCCTCTGCTGTCCTTTGGTGAGCTAGTAAAATGCTCTCCCATTAGCCTGTCCATGACTGTTTTGCATCCCGGCACACAACAGCTATCCACCATCTATTTTTATGAAAACAGTGGGGAAACAAATTGCCTGACATATTGCCTGGTCTGTATGCTGCTCATTATAAATGTCTAGGGAGTCAAACCGTGCTGCTTCCTGCCAAAATGGCAGGTTTTTTGTGTTGCATGTTGGGATTGCATGCGTCACCTACTGATCCATCCATTGCTCCATTGCAAACTGTGTCCGGGTCTCAGACCAGACGTCATCCTTTCTCGTTTTCCAGCATCTCTTGTAGCAAAAACAGATTTCTGATAAGTTAACAGTCGATGCAGCCATGTTACAAAGAGTAGGATGATGCATCTCTCTCACACTTACACCTGGTTGTCAGCTTTTGACTACCACTTGTTTATGTGCAAATTTTAAACACAGCCCTATGATGTCACATGACTAGGCTGGAAGAGCTTGTATTATTTGTAAAATGCTCATACATCATGGATTGATGAGAATGGAAACTGTTGTACAGATATTGATGTAATTTGAACAGGTAGGATGCTTCTTATAAGGCCTCTTTTAAACACCACCCATTTCCTTTGCCTAAAACAAAAAATATTATGACCTTAACAAATATTATAATAATTCTTTTTGACATGAGGGCTTGAAACTGAGCAGCTTCAACAGGCTGGCAGGATCCTCCGTGTCAGGTTTATTTAGCTGACCATACGAGGTGATAGTATCACCTTCCACTTCCACACCCACTGTCCCAGACACCATACAGCGTCTCCTCATTATGTCAACTCTGATATGCAAAGTAGCCTAGTGAATGGCTGTAGCATTACACAGAGGGAGAGAGAGAGAGAGGCAGGGCTAATGATTTTTTTGTGAGTGCCGATAAAAGCATTTGTGTTTGTGTCTGGACGGGCTCCCCAGCCAGTTGGTAGTACTGTTGCTATGATTCTACATAGAGAGGATATCACCTTCAGTGTCATCTTCCCAAACAGATAAACACACACCTTATCCGGCCTTTGCAGGCACAGCCTCACATGCTTGGAGCAGGCTCAATATGGAAATGTAATCAAATGGCCAACTGGCATCAGTGACAGGATAAGAGACTACGGAGACGAGTTGGGGTGATAATTTAGAAGCAGGCTTCTTGTTTGTCGAGATGCATGATGACTTTGTTTACTGTAAAAGCACATGTGCAAAATACACTTGTGTATCGCCCGTGTGTGTGTGTGTGCTGGACACAGAATCAGTGGAGTAAGAAACCGAAAGCTCACCCAGCAATTTTGGCTGCAGTCCTAATTGGCTGTGCTCAGTTGACAGGATGCTGACAGAGCATGTTACACAGGCAGGTATTCTGTTTCACTCCATTTTCATCTTCTGGATTAGTAAAAATATTTCCTCAGAGGAATTCCCTGCTCTGCTCATTTTCAGGCAGAAAAAACCCCATAAGTGGTGCCGTTTGACAAGTTACAAAGCTTGTTTTTCCTTTGTTTTGGATAAAAAGGGAATGGGTAGGCTGGAAACTCGCCAGTTTGAAATAATCCACTCACTGCTGCTTATCAGGCCGGGGTTGTTTACCGTTTGTTCACCTCCTTGGCCTCTTAATGTGTGTGTGTTTCTACACATGTTCTTACAACAACAGGTTTTATAGACATACATGAGCTTTCGCACAAATGAGTATGCAAAAGCATTTGTTTTAATACATTACATGAAAGTCCAGAATGGAAAAAAAGTACAACACATCATCATGGCATAGTTGACCCTGTGGGGAACATAGATGCAAAAACATACACAGGGCTTTTGATGGACAGCAAAGAGCAGTGCGGTGCGAGTAAAAGAGGGGGAGTCAGCGGCATTTGATGCGAGCCATGTTTAAAGGATGGGAAAGATTACCACCTGAGGGTGCTTTTACCCAACACTTTACTTTGAAGGATCACAATGATATCACTTAATGCACTGATATCTCTCTCTGCTGCCCGTTCAAAAATACATTTACTCAGTCTGACATCCCTTCAGGTGTCTTTCATATCGTGTACATTTTATGTGAAGTTATGTCATACCCTGTATGCCTTTCAGAGGTGTAGCTCTTCTGTCCTCTATGTGATGTTGGCATAGAATAACTCAGAATTATTATGTTCATTAGTCTATACTGAAATCTGAAGAAGTCATCTTAGCCCCTGGGTGAAACACCTTGGCTTAGAAAGCTAGTTTTCGGAGCGCTGAGATTTTGGGAAATACTTTTTAATATTAAGCTTCAGCTATAACATGAAGTTACAGTCAGTAGCAAATTACTGCTTGTGCTGCATTGGTGAAGTCATCAGAATGTGAGGAAGATACTGTTCTTATGTGACATTGTTGATGCAGTATTTCAACTTAATTGATTAGCTCAATGGTTCTCAAGTTGTGAGAGTCCTCTGGTGGTACTTAGAGTAAGATCTGAAATACTGTTCTACTGTATGGAGCAGGGTATGTGATCGGAGTGGAGCTGAGGAATTTTGACCAGAGTGCATAGAAAATAAATAACAAAAAAAATGTATTCTATAACAATAATTAGTCACCTTATCTCTTGCTCCATCTTAATCTAATTTGGCTATACAGTGTCCGAAGTATATATGAGTAAAAGGGAGGATGATGATAGAGCAAATGATCTTACTGAGAATGAATCTGCCTACTGTGAAAAGTCTGTAGCTAACTTTGCTCAGCCTATTTACACCACTGTATCTTAACGTTGGCGAAAATGGTGTTACTTTAAAAGCTCAATATTTTCTCAGGTGATGCTTGGTAAAAAAGTGTGAGAACTACTTGATTAGCTAATGGTGCACATATTAAAAAAAAATCCCCTAACAAAAATAACAAAAAACCAGACAAACAAAAAGCCCATAACAAAAAACCAGAAAGAGCTTGAAATTATGTTAAAATATCTGTATTATGATTCATGATCTGTAAAATGTCCAGCTGCAGCTCTGTTGCTAGGAGATAGAGGTAACATGATCTGACCAGATGGACTAATTTTGGTCACCAAATGCCCTTGATCTGTTGCTATCTTAATCAAATCAGTTTAAAGCTGTAGTTTGAAACTTTTAAAATTTAAACAAATGTCTGTTACATTCAGGGCATTGCCAAATAAATTCACACAATGCTGAACTTTAGGACATTTTATTTTTATTTTTTTCCTTGAAACTTTTGAGTTATGTTTATCTGGCATTAACGTGGCTTCCTCCCACAGTCTCTGTACACACAGATTGGAGAGGTGACTGGTAGTAAAGTGGTGCTTTTTGATATTTTGCCACTAGAATAAATCATCTCTTAACAACTCTTCTTCAAGTAGCTATACCACTAACACTTGTCCCCTTTTAAGAACAGTTGCTCAGTTGCCCATGCATGTTTTCTGTTGATGTTGGACAGTCTGACACAACATGTAACTTATACCTGTATATGGAAATGCTACAGTGTTGTGAAAATGTTGTACGTAAGTCGCCCCCAAGCTTTGACCTTGTTAATGCAAAGTTTAGATTTTAAAATTCTCACATTCTATGATACTTTTTAATGGAATTACATGATTGAAAATGGGTTAAACTCCTGTTATAATAGACTATTTACAGCAGCATTTACTATTGTTGTTAATTAGGGTTCCACTCCCGGTTGAAGAGAGCCAGCGTCATGCTACTTTTCAAGTGTCATTGTATCATTGCTAAAACAACAAACCTAATGGTGGCCTAAGACTACAGCACTATTGTATATGTCTACTTTTATGTCTAGATGATTACAAAATCTAAAATTACTTGTTGTTTCCTGGTTTTTACTCTGGTACTGTATTTTAGCTTGTGCAAAATACCCGAAAAGCCAATGGGACGTTCATGTCAGCCTTAGCCATACTTTGTGTTTGGTGCTCATTAGCAACCGTCAGCACTAATAATGACAAAGCACTGCTGCCAAATACAGCCTCACATGGATGTAGACTCTAAGTCTTGTTGATTAGTAGTTGTAGCCTAATGAGCTAATTGTTTTGGTTGTACTCTGTTTATTTACAGTGATATTTAAGTTGCTGACACTGACTCTTGCTGTGTTCTCCCAGCATGACTTAACAAACTATGTGACGTACAAACATTGTTGTTTTTCTGTCAAAATAAAAGATAGTGCTCTTTTTACAAACCCTATTCCAATAAAGTTCAGACGTTGTGTACAACATGAATAAAACAGAATAGAATGATGTGTAAATCCTTTTATACCTATATTCAATTGAATACACTAAAGAGACAAGATATTTCATGTCCAAAACTGATAGACTTTATCAGGGTTTTTTGCAAAAATTCACTCATTTTGAATTGAATGTGTTGGGAAAAAAAAGGACATGTACAAAAATAAAGCAATAAAACAGTAAACATCTCCAACTGAGTTAGAAGCCAAAGAGAAAAAATGCGCTTTAAAGAGGATTTAAAAACTGAAAGTGAGTTGGCCTGCCAGAAAAAAACAAACTGGGAGCCAACAAAGTGACGCTAAAATTGGAGTAATATGCTCTCATTCCTTTGCACAAGTTAAAAGCTGAGCAGGAGTGTTTTGAACCAACTATAGGTCAGCGAGTGACGTCTGGCTGAGCCTAGCATAGAGTGAATTACAGTAGTCTAAGTGAGTCGTGATAAAAGCATGGGTTAAAATCTCAAAGTGATGCAGAGAAAGAAATGGTTTAGCTTTGGCAAGTTGTCTCAGTTGAAGAAAGCTGGGCTTGACAACTGAGTTAATCTGTGCATCAAGTTTAAGATCACTGTCTAGTCTTACTGTCTAGTCTGTAGGTGTCGAGTATCGACCTTAAGACCTCAGATCAACACAAACTTTGGAGGTATCACTCGGCCCAAACAAACCTCAAAAAGACCTCAGTCTTTTTACCATTAAAGCACAAAAAGTTTATTGACATCCATGCCTTGACTTTTGCAATTAATTGATTCACAAAATATGCATTTACTACTGTATATCACCTTTCCTTTTAACAGCACTCTATAAGTGTTTGGGAACTGAGGACACTAATTGTTGAAGCTTTGCTGGTGGAATTTTTTTATTCATTCTTGCATGATGTATGACAGTCCAGGGTCTCCTCTGTCTTATTTTGCGCTTCATAATGTACCACACATTTTCAATGGGAGACAGGTCTGGACTGCAGACAGGCCAGTCTAGTACCTGCACTCTGTTACTAAGAAGCCATGCTGTTGTAACACATGCAGAATTTATCTTGGCATTGTCTTGTTGAAATAAGCAGGGACATCCCTGAAAAAGATGTGGCTTTGATAGCAGCAAATGTTGCTCCAAAACCTCTATGTACCTTTCAGCATTAATGGTGCAAGTTTCAAAGTTCCATTTGTGTGTTAGTGGCCCATCCCATGGGCACTAAGACACCATCACAGATGCTGGCTTTTGAGCTGATAGCAATCTGGGTGGTCCTTTTCCTCATCTGTGATTTCCAACAGCAATTTTGAAATGTGGACCCCTCAGACCACAGCACACTTTTCCACTTTGCATCACTCCATCTCAGACAAGCTTGGGCCTGGAGAAGCTGGCGGTGTTTCTGGGTGTTGTTGATATATGGCTTTCACTTTGCATGGTAGAGTTTTAAGTTGCACTTGATGTAGCGACAAACTGTGTTAAGTGAAGTATTCTGAAGTGTTTCTGAGTCCTCGTGGTAATATCTTTTACAGAATGATGTCGGTTTTTAATGCACTGCTGCCTGAGAGATCGAAGGTCATGGGCATTCAATATTGGTTTTCAGCCTTGCTGCACAAGTGCAGAGACTCTTTTGATGATACTATGGACTGTAGATTATGGAATCCCTAAAGTTCTTGCAATTTTATATTGACAAACGTTCTTGACTGTTGGACTATTTGCTCATGCTGTTGTTCATAGAGTAGTGAACCTCACCCCATTCCTGCTTGTGAACAACTGAGCCTTTCAGGGATTCTCCCTTTATATCCAATCATGAAACACTTGTTTCCAGTTAACCCATTCTCTCGTGGAATTCTCCAAACAGGTGTTCTTTGAGCGTTCCTCAAATTTCCCAGTTTTTTGTTGCCCCCATCTCTTTCGGAACGTGTTGCAGGCATCAAATTCAAAATGACTGAATTTGTACTTACTTTCATATACTGTCACAAATCTAGGGCTGCAACAGTTATTCTATTACTAAATCAAGCAGCAACTATTTCAATAGTCAGATTACTCTCATAACTTTATATCACATGCACTCATAACAACACTGCCTGTGGATCAACGAGGCCAGCAGTTATACCAGGTTACTTGTCAAAAAGTGGGCCCCTAGGCCTCGTCAAAGCTCTTCAAAGCTGACATCAGATTGTCTGTCACCTCTGTTTACAGTCAAGAGCCTGCCTCTGTGCTGCCAAGGCAAATGCCAAATTGAAAGGCAGGTGTTTAACAAGTGGTTCGGAGCCATCTGAGGACAGGAGGAGAAGCACTGAATGCCTCATAAGCACAAGAGAGAACAGAGTATGAAATTGTCCAAGTGCTGCGGTGCCTTTCCAAATCAGATCATATTATGTTGTGTAGACGTCCAGCTCATTATGGTTTCTGCATGTGTGTGGTTGAGAGTAGCAACTGTTGAGATAATCCAGACTCACTGACTGTGCTGTACACATGAATATCATCCAAGGAAGGATGCTGAATTACGACACTACACAAAGTCATTTAAACAGAGGACTCCCATGCAGAGGAAAGGGAAGATGTTCAGTGTCCACCAGCCAGTGCATGTAAACTTGAAACATGTAGATGGCTTTAAGTTCATCTGTTTGTGTGTGTGTGTTTTTAAAACATCTGAATGTGCATGGGCCGGATGTCTGAGAAAGATGGTGAAATAAAGAGGGCAGCTCCGTCAAGCATGCACACTGTACAACCAAGCAAGTGACATTTATCGGTGATGATGTCAGCATTTTTTTGGTGGTGGTTGGTTTCCAGCAGTGTTGGCAGCATGATTATTCATGACTTCCTCTCGTCTTTGGTAAAAGCCTTGTTGTTCCACAGAGGCTGCTGAAGGGGGGGGGTGTACTGCTTTGTGTTTACTGCTGAGGTGAATCTGTGTTTTAGCACGGGTTCACCTACATTTTTGTATTCCTGTTTCGATTAAAGTCAGTTTCACACACGAGATGTGGTTAACATTTTACCTGCTACTCCTCATGTACCTGTCTGTTCCTCTGATTCATACATTTAACGTTAAAATCACATGGTCAAATACAATGTGTGTGTGTTGAAACTAGGCCTTGAAGCTTTCCATTCATGAATAAATCATGTTAAATAATAAATAAGAAATTCCTTAGCCCGGCCTATTGCTTCAAACTATTTTCTTTCCCTCACATGCTCCTTACTAACATCCATGCGTGCACCAAAACAAAAATCACCCCTTTGGCTAAACAGGCCTACTATCACCTCCAGCTGCAACAGTGCTGGTACGCATGCATCTCCTACTCTTATGTAACCCCAAGAAGGAAGGAAAGCAGATGAGCAAGCTCGTTCTGTTTTTATCTGCTGGCTTAAGTCACTGAGTCTCTCTGATGCCTAGGGATGCGTGTTAAGCTCCGCAGACTGTGCACTGGAACATACATAAAGACCGAGAGCCCTCGGAGCAAAGTGTAGCCCTTCTACTTGACCCATCCATCCACATACAGTACATGTATAAAGCGGAAATGAATAGGCTGATTTGTCTGCGTCTCTTCATAGGGTAACATTCTGTTCCCTTTATCTGTCAGTTAGCTAATGCAGGAGGCTGGAAACATGGGCTTTTATTGTGAAATGGATTTATCATTCAATGGGTTAGAAGGAGCAAGGGAGAGAGAGAGAGAGAGAGAATACATGAGAAAAGATTTAGGAGGCACTAATGGAAGCCACCGTCATCCACTCATTTTCGAGCCCAAATAATTCCAATAGGCTTTTATAGTGACAAATTTGCTCCACTTCTGAGGCGATTATAACTGTACAGTCTGATGTAACTGTGCCTTATTAAGGTATTATAATAATATGAATATGAGTGAGCACTTCCAAAAAGGTTGAAAGCTGGATTTTCCAGTGATGTTATTAAGAGTACGTCTGCCCTCGTTAAAGTTTCATTAGGCCCGAGCTGACTGTAGCATCACCAGAAATGTTAACCACTTAAATACCTACTGTCAGCGCTGCAGTACAGGCAGCACCTCACAGCCAGATCCAGGGTTCAAATGCCGCACAGAGGCCTTCCTGTGTGGAGCTTGCTTGCACAGACTTTGCATGTTTTTCCCATATTCATGTGAGTTTTCTCTGGGTGTCGCGTTTCCTTCCTCAGTGTATATATACAGACAAACAGGTTTGCCAAACAGGATACCTAAAAGGTGTGACTGTGTTGAACGAGTGCTGAGATGAGGATGTGGGCCTTAAAAAAAAGTGTTAATGTTGAAGCTCATCAAGTCAAATTGCTAAATCTTGTCTGAGGCCAGTTTGTCGAATGTGAAAATGTTCACATCTCCCCACTTTTACAAAACAATCTTTGAAACAAGATAATGCAATTTGAAGATGTCATCATTGAGTAAACTAATGATGAGCCTTTGTCACTATTGTAGGATATATAAAAAATACATTTGTATTAAAAAAAAAAACATTATAAGCTTCAACTACATATTGTTGATCAATATGATTTTCTTGACTGAAGTGGTTTCTTGACTGAAGTATGACAAATTGCAGTAAGAAATACAATCTAAAACCCCAAAAATATTTACTGTGTTCCTTTCTGCATATTTAATCAAAGTATTATTGAAAATCGCCTTTTTTTTTGACTATCTAAATGATTAATCAAAACAAAGTCACATTACTTTTCTGCCGATCCACCAGAATTTTTTTGTTTTGAATGTAAGTTTTGGCACTTCAACCAAAATGAATATAGGTACACTCCTCTTTTCATCATCCTTTGTACAGTACAGTGCAGTACAATTAATGTATCATGTATTTTTTCTCTAAGTAAGCTTTTGGTTGTTTTTTTAAATTATTTTTTTAATAAAAATAAAAAATTCATCGATTCTCTAATTTTTCATTAATTCATTAATTTTGTAGTCGGTTAGCAATCTGTTAATTGTTGTTCTGTTAAGTGTTGCACACTCACTCTGAAATTGTATTTACCATTGACGTTATACTGGACTGCATTGTTAATATTTAGCCTTTTTTTCCCCTCCATCTGATAAAACATAACCAATAGAAAAATACAACATACAAAGAAAATTGCTTAACTTCAGTTACCACTTATCGAACAACACTAATGGTCTGTCTCTCCAATCTACTTGTCAGCAAAGCCATTCCAAAATACACAGTATTTTCAATAAAAATAATGCATAAACTTAAAAAAATGTCAAATAAACTGTTTCAATGGAAAAGAAAAGTTTTAGTGACATCAAATTTCTGAGAATTTCTAAAAACTGGCATCAATAAAAAATAATCACCCAATGCAGATTTTGGCCCAATTAGTCTACCACTGTGTGAAAGCACTGGCATGTATTTTATAGGTGTACTTTATAAAGTGGCCAGTGAGTTGTAAAAGTCGCATTCATCATTTCATCTTTTTACAGTACAGTAGGTTTTTCTGTTAATTACATTGTCCTGATTAAACAAAAAACCTCTGCCTACTGTGGGGCGTCCAGAGTCTGAGCAGAGGCCTTTGCCCCTTTGTCGTTCCTTTTCTCTCCTTCTATCTTTAGTGTTCATAATAAAAGAATAAAAATCCACAGCCACTACAACAATAAAATGCAGCCATACAAGAGTTAAATTGCATATGTTCCTTTTTTCTTTATGCTTCTGGTTCTGTATTCTCATTATACTTTTGGGTCTCATTATCCCATTTCTGTGTTCCTGACCCTGGTCCTGCTCAGAACCCCATACTTACCCGGGCTCTGTGCCCACTGGCCTTTATTTGCCCCTTTCACTTGCCCCTCTCGTGAGGCTAATTGCCAGCCAAAAAATGTTGGCCCGTAGCTGCTCCAGCTCTGAGCTGAGCTCTAACCACAACCCGGTGAGTTCACCTGCCCTCACCAGGCTTCATCCTGCCTCTATTATTCATCAGTCATCTCAGGTGACCTCTCATAAACACCCTATTATCATTTCGGATCCAGTGTCTCATTAGCGGCCCATTCAGCTTCCTCAAATATTGCCTATGTGACTTCAGTGGACTGCCAACCAGCTGCCCTCATCCCAGCGATTGATCCTTGGCTGTCTGTCATTCGACAGCCGGTGATGTAATTGGCCTTAGAGTCCAGGTGCTCCTGCAGAAACTAAAGAAGCCTCCGGGAGTGGTGGTGAGTTTCAGCAGGCCATTGTTGTCATCTCAGGTTTTCATCTTCAAACCCAGTCAAGTTGTCTTGGTAACTCTTGACAAAGTGTACTGCCCCCCCCCCCCCCCCCCAAAGTGTACTGCCCCCCCCCCCCCAGACCAACTCTTAATCTCCCTGCATCATATGCCAGGCTCTTGGTATCATTTAGTAAACAGAGGAGGGTGTGGAGAGGCATCAAAGTGGATATGAGGGAGGAGCGAGAGAAGTGTTTTTACAATGCAACTCACTGTACCCTAGAGGAGCACAGAATAAAGGGGTATTTTTAGTTCATTAAGCCATGCCCCCAGTGTGTTTAGCCTTTGACCCTCCATTGACACTGCACTGGCTTTGTTGGGCCAGACCTTTGTCAACTTGGATTTGTCTCTCAACGCTCCATTACTGTCCAGTTTGCCTCGAGCACTTAAATAAAACATGCTCCAGTGCTTTTGTTTGGCATCCGTATGTGTCTCTGTGAATCTACACTTACCAGTGGGGATGTCTTTGATGTTTAGAGTGAGATTTACAGGCTAGGAATTTGATAATGAGACTCCACCAAGGATATAGTGAGACAAGTTTGTTTGTGTGTGTATGGACTTGTATTTGTTACCTTTTTAGGACCTTTTCTTGCATAAACACTGACCTTGACCTTGAGCTGTGTTTCCATCATAATATGGTTTGGTTTGGTACAGTATGGTATGGTTTAGAATTGTAAAGCCCTGGGTCAGGCTTGCATTTCAACTGAGAACAGTATCTTTACCTGGTTACCGCGTCATTGAGACGCGTAGCGATGCAATGGCGGCATCGAACACGAGACAACGCAGCAGACAACAATGGAGGGCAGACAGCAATGGAGGACATCCAGCAGTCCTTTTTACCTGCTTAGTTTGTGGCTGTTTGTCTCAACAAGATGTCAAGTTTTGTATCAAAATTTTTATGTATGTATGAGAGTCACCCTGGTCTAGCTCCACCCTGACCTTACCATACTATTTTACTCTGGTACCCCTTGAAGGCTGACAGAAAATGGAAAAGTGGGGTTTGTTATTTTGGTACTATTCCTAATAGAAACACAAAAAAATACGTACTATACTATTCTAAAACGAACTGATCCACTGGACAGAAACACGACTGTGGAGACCAAAACCTGACATTAATTGTGGTTAGCAACATAAACAGCAACTATTTCTCCATATGTAAACTGTAAAATATTCCATCTATTTAGAGCAGGGAGTGATGCTCTATTTTATACTAGTTGTAGCTTCCTTTAATCATTTTTTCCACAACAGTAGAACAGTGGAGATGGGGGGTAGTGCCAGTGCCTCTATAACCTAGACCACATGTGCATTCAAATACTCACTGATGTGACTGTTCATGAGAACAAAATGGTGTTTTTAACTAGTCTGACTGCATACAGTAGATGTGTCTGATGTCAACGTGTTTAGTGTTTTGTTGCAGAGAGGGAGCAAGTGAGAAAAGGGGAAACAAAAGCACTAGGTACACTGCTGTAACAGGAGATAATTTAAACCATTAGGAAGAAAGAAATCGTATGCGAATCCTGTGTCGATATTGTGAAGTGGCTACAAATAAATAAATGTACCGGTGTTGGTCAGGGACATCATCTAAAGGAGGTGGTCCCTAATCCACCCTGAAGATGGATTGCATTCTTGCAGGTCAGGAATGTGGCCAAATTCTGTTTTTTGTGATTGGATCTTAGGGCGCATTTACGATGGATCGGGAGCATTCAAACTTGTTTTGGAGCTATCAGCATGTGACCAGGTTTAACCAGGATAATGATCATTAAATTATCAACTCCCTGCCCTCCCTTTCCTGCACTTGTAGATTTATATTGTTCAGAATCATGAGCAAGCAGAGGTGTCTTACAGACGTACATACTATGTCAATACTCATAAATGTCTGCATGCATATCCAAACCCACTTGACTAATGTTCCTGCACCATTTTTACTATGGAGCAGCATGGCCTTTTTTGTCTCAGTGTTAACCAGGGCTTGGCTTTTATTACAAGGCTGCTGGTTGAGTTTAACGAAAGAATCCTCATTACTTTGCAAGGCAGTAATTAGAGAGATGAGGGGAGGGGTGTGAAACGTGACTGATTTGGCTCAGCAAAAGGCACAGCACTGTATACCAGTCAGGCGTTAAAAGTATGGTGTCATCAACAGCAAACCTGACCTGAAATTTCATCATTGCAACAGTGAAGTTATTATTTATATGGATTTAATAATATTTGCATTTTGTGTTTTTGCAATTTCCATGGCCATTGAATTAACTTCTCTGTCAACCATTGAACTTTATTATTGAGCTCTAGAGTGTTCATTTGTTATATGGAGGTGAATGATCTTTTTAGTTTCAAGAGGTTTAAAAAATCTTGTTTAATATGATGTGAATCATCAGCCTTTGGAAGGTAAAAAGCAAAGAGATGGTCCTGAACAAAAAGTCGGTGATGTAACCATAGACCGGTTGTAACAAGTGTACGTAGGCTTGTGATTCTCCTTAGGACTACACTATGGAAGTAAAAATATACTGATTAGCCACCAGGGGGTGAATCTGCTGGTTGCAGAATAAGTATTATTGGATGACAGTCTATGGGAAAACGATTATTTGCCCTGCTTTTGGTGTTTCCTCCATATATTCCTCCATATTTATCCCCAGTGAAGTCAATCATGAAATAAAAATATATTAAATAGCCAGCAGGGGGTGCCTCTGTCGGAAAATGAACCTCGTACTCACTTAATTTCAGTAAACATTGGTAAACATTTTCCTTAGGAGTTAATTACCTCCATTGATAGGGTATTCTTCAGGGGCACGTGATCATGTGTCAGTTTTGTTGATGTTGCCCTTTAGAGAAACATAGATGATGGAAGAAACATGCAATTTTGTAGGCTTCAAAATAAGATTTTGGATTCTTCTGGGTGATGTCATGACCGGTTGCTGCTTGGATGTACCAACAATTTAAGTGGTCTCACTCAAATCAACCTGAGAGGGAAAGAGGTCAGCAACTAAAGACTAAACCATTGACTTCTTTTTACATGAACTGCTTTTTTGTGTATTTGATTTAACGACGTAAAAGTGTACCATGGTCTGATAGGCCCCCCCTTTATTCACACTGACTCACATGCATTTTACAACCATCACTTGAAATCTTCTGCGAAGGCTCATCAGAGAAGGATGACAAAGGTTGAACTATTTATACCAAAGGTAATTCTCTGTTCTGAATCAGCCCCGGTTCATTGCGGCGGAAGGCTTGTGTTTGTGTGGGGAGGTGAGGAGATGGAAATCATCTCTTGGCTGGGAAAACCAGTGGAGCGGCGGCCTCAGCTGGCCAATGAGAGTGGACTGCCAGCCGCCCACCTGGTGACTAGGCCTCTGTGTGGGCAGATGCGGCACAGAGGACGTTACTGCTTTCCAGTCTTGTCTCTGTAGAAGCATGTTCAGACAGATATTCGCTCTCATAAGCATGAGGCTTTAATACAGCACTGTGCCATGTGAGGCAAAAAAATGCTGGGCTTTCTCACTATAGCTTAAAACGGATCTCTGTAGTTTGACTTTGATCTATCAAAGATGTGATCTGTGTATGGTATTAACATACTAACCCTGTAGTATGATTTTACTTTCTTTATTTCTATTTTGCTCATGAATTGAACAACTTTGGGCCACATGGTATTGCAATGGCTTGCATCTTTTGCTTCCTCCCACAGTCCAAAGACACACAGATTGAGGATTAAGTTAACTGGACACTCTAAATTGACAATAGGTGTGAATGTTTAAGTGACTGGGTATTCTCTGCATGTTGGCCCTGTGAAGGACTGGCAGTCTGCCCATAGTGTGCCCCACCTTTTGCCCTATGTCAGCTGGGTTTGGCTCCATCTCCACCTGCAACCTTGAGAGGAAAGTGGTTGAAAATAAATGAATGCATTATCAGCTTCAACTGCAGTTTCCTCTTTGTCAGGTAGACCAATTCTAAATTTGAAAATGAACTTGCACTACAGTTTAATTGTGTTTTATTTTGAAATACTTGCATGATATTATTGCATATGCATATTGTGCATATTATTTTCCCTTTTCATTTGCAAACCCTATGCAAGGCAGCACTACTGCAGGACAAACGGCCCATGCTATGTATTATATGTTTACATCTCCTTGGGTTATAGCTACTGCCAGCATATACTAGACCCTTGCGTGAACAGCGTCATGAGTCTGCAGGCATGGCTCACCATATCTCCACCCCCTGACTTAATAAGGAGCGCACAGAATGAGCAAATCACTTAAGTTAAGGCACCAGTGCCCACCATGACCCTCGTGTGAAGGTTAAAGTGGTAGAAAATGAGTGAGTGGGAAACTAAAGGTGTTTGTCTGACACTTTATCAGCACTTAAGATCTAAAGCTCAAAAATAAGCTGCTGGAAGTAAAAAACAGACATGCCCACAAAAACACACAGAGGCTGTCTGCATGAGTCAGGACAATATTTATTTGGACACTTTTTATGGGAGAATCATTGCGTTTTTAGACAAGGTGACAGCAGCCTACCTCTACTCGAGAGTTTTCTAGAAAGACAACACTAGGTCAGTATTCCAAATATTCCAAAAGTATGCAGCCACAGACACAAAAACACAACGCTGACATACTGAAAAACACAGGTCCCGTTTACACCTGGCATTAGAATGTCTTTTCTGTGATCAGGTGGCACTTCACCACATGCATTTACACCTGGCATTAACATGCGTCTCCGGTGTACACATCAAGATCCGACTGCTATCTGCTACCACTTCAACCCCCCTCCTCTTCTGCAAACATCCAGCAGCAGACTACTGTGGCACGTCCTGTGTGCCCCCATATTAACAAGTGACGTGATTGAATGGACTACTTTTTGTTTATCAAACAGGAGAAAAAAAGTCTACAAAAGCAGAGGAGAATGCAGTTTTGTCGCCGCTTTCACGTTAGCTGTGCTCGGAGCCACCAACATATTTTCTGCATATGTAGTTCTTGTGGGTGGAGTGGAGACTCATTGCATTTACACGTCAATGTGTTCAATGTGGTCACGTTGCATCTCTGAAGAGGTTTAGCAGGATAACACTCAATGCGTCCTCAAAGCTTCCTCAATGCGTCTCGGGTGTACATACACCTGTACTTACAAGTAGTCAGGCGCTATCCGCTTGCAGTCTGATCACTGAACACATTTTAATGCCAGGTTTAAAGGAGGCCATAGAGTTGTGTGGAGCTGATAGGCTTAATCAGCGTTGTGTGAATTAATTTGGCAAGATTCATTTATGTATCTAAAAATGATGCACTCCAACTTTAAAGTTTGTAACACTTAGAATGGTATATTGACAGAAATTGAGAATGTTTGTGCAGGTGTATAGTGGAGTTTGCAGCCTAAGAATTAGCCTTTTATATGTACTTTAGACAAGTGCTTTGTATTTCTGAGGCCAACATCTTTGCACACCATGTTTCGACTGCAGCCTGAACAGACGTGTTTAATAAGTGAAAGCTTACTATGCAAATAAAAGAAGAACGACGACAGTTCTGATATGCAAAGTCTACTGAAATGTTCTTGCTTGCTCTGGAAAGAGAGGACTGGTTTGTTCCAGTCTGCAGTCTCACCAGTAGATGTCACTAAATCTTACAGATTGGACCATTACCTGTAAATGCCAGTGGTGGTAACTGAAGCCTTCCAAGCTTGTTAATTCCAAGTGATGAGATGAATAAATTACCCAATATATGATATGCTAATTATTTATAAAGCTGTTTTTGGATTAACACTTGACTATTCATTACTGTTTAGAGCCTTGGCTCACCTCCTGATACTGTTGCAGACCTGAGGTGATGGTGTATTCATGCTGGGCCAATGCTTTTGTGTGAAAAACCTACGTGTGGTGTGTTGACCCTCTGTCAATCAACATAACCCAGATTAAATAGAGCTGAGGTTTGACTGGCCGACGCACCCTGGGAGCGAATGCTGTGCCCTTCCCACACTGACAGCAGCGGCGTTGTTTTTTTTTTGTTTTTTTTATACCCCCGCAGCACAAAATGTGGCCTGCAGCTCATCACAGCAGGACAGAGAAAGTCTGAGTCGGCTAGTTGCCTCAGCCTTCTTGGCACCTGAATGTACTGTCGATGCAGGAAGAACTGACAGAGAGAGGGAGAGGAAGACAGAGAGGTGGATGAGGCTGAGGGGTCATGCAGACACGACGAACAAATAAGGCATCCAAGCATAAACCAGGCTGTCACAACATGTCTGGCTAATTGAATTGTTCCCGGCAGCAGTGAGAGAGTGCAGACCATTTTAAGTTTAGCTTTATTGAATTATTAAACCAGAAAAGCAGGACGGTATAACATTAAAGGCAAAACATTCTCCAGACTTGTTCGCTGAGGGAGGTGGGAATTAAAAACAAAATGACTTATCACTGAAGACTGTATTTCTTTGAACTTCGTCAGAACAGGCTGCCATGTCTGCATTACCTAAACCTCAGCCTATTTCCATTAATGACTTCTTTTGTGTCATGGTAAATTTGAGCCAGTTGTATTTTTTCAGACGGAGTGTATATTGGTAATGAATAATTGAGGAGTCGGGGCATGTGCATTGATTGTTATGAGAGGGTGCACACGAGCTGATGAATTTGTGGATGAAGAGGAGGGGGCGAAGTTGGACTTGATGCAAAGAAATCTGTTGTCAGGGACATTCTCAGTTTCATTTGCGGATTCTGTTGCACATTTCCATTGCGTACGAATATGTAATTCTTCTAATACTTTCGCCAAGGTCAAGGCAGCATCACATGCCTCAATCCCTCAAGCCCACAGAGACTTGGGAGTATCAGCCTTCCTCTATTGGACGTCCTTGCCCTGTCTCATCTGCAATGCCTCCCCCCCAGCACCACTGCATTATGTTGCATTTGCATCGTATTGCCTCTGCATTGCCTCTGCAAGACTGGCCCCACCATTTCACTCCCTCCTCCCCCCGTCTGGTATTGTATACAGGTATTTATACATTATATATCTGTACCCCCCCCGTCAACCCTCTCCCAAGTGTCAGGCTGGTGCCAATCTGCAGGATCTTGTGGTGAGCTGATGTGCAGACAGGACAGGATGAGGCTCAGTGGCTCTGCAGAAGCAGACGCAGCAGCAGAAGAAGCAGTTGTGTTTGAAGTAAAGCTAGTGCTTCTGTGCAGTGTTCGGGTATGAGCCCAGGAAAGATTACGTTGCGGTAAAAAAAAAAAGGGGGGGGGTATATCAGAGGAAGGAAATCCCAAACAGGAGGATTCCTGCTCAGTGCTTTCTCCCTGGCAGCTTCCACCTCCTCCTTCTCCTTCATCCATCCCTCTGCTTGTTTTTTTCCCTCCCTTCCTCCTTTTCTTCACTCCCGTCCTGTCTCTTTGAATTGGCCTGTGTGCATTGATCTTTCTCGCATGTTTTTTCCCTCCTCGTTTTTTCCAGTCTGAGGGGGTTCATCCATGTTGCAGTAGCTAGTGATGCAATCCACTGCCACTTCAATCCTCCTCCTCTTTTTCTTCTCATGTGCGTGTGTACATGCAAGTGGGCGTATTTGCTTCTTGCATCTAAAGGCATTTGATCTGTGCTCACATGCGTACATTATAAAGCAATTGATATCCGGAGCACAAGCAGAGGACGTAAAAAGCTCTACTGGGCCTTTCAGCATCACTTTGTCTTTCCTCCCTGCCTCTACACTCTCTCACAAAGGGAAGGTTTGCACAACAGGTCGATTTCCATGTTATTGATTCCCCACTACAATGCTGATAATAGTAGTTGTTATGTGGATAAGCCCTTTGGTGAAAGTGGCTCCCATGTAGCTAACAGACTCAGGGGTGCTGGGGCCTTCACCCTGGGGGCCCAGTGTTGATGTACAGGGTGTTTCAGGCTTTGCCCACAAACTGTCTGCGCTCCTGAAACTCAATAGAAAAACAGGCTGTTATTAAAGGGCTGTTTGTATTGCCTGCTGTTTTTTTCATTAGCAGGAATCTTATATCATTGCCTCTGAATATTGCATGAGGTTCATTGAGGCTTGGCTGTTGTGACACCGCTGTAATATTTCACAACAATCAAAGATGGATGAGCCTATTCTTTTAGGTAAATGGAGGGGGGAGGGGGGGCGCCTGGCACTGATGACGAAAAGCCCAAAGACGGTGACACGGACGTGACATTGATGCACTGTGAAGTGGTTGAGTGATTGGAGTCCTTAAAAACCAAAAAAAAAAAAACGCAATCTAAGACAAATGGTGCTGGCAAGAGACGAAGGAGCAAGGGAAAGGATGGGGGGGAAAGAGAAGGAATCTAGATGGAGAGTGGGTGAGGCAAAAAAAGGAGAGAGATGGGACTATAAGAGAGGAAGAGAGAGACCCACGCTGCTCCCAGTCATTTAAAAGGCGCCGGGACTGATTTAGAGACGAGCTTAGTTGTGTTGGTTGGGGCGGTGAGGGGGAGGAGGGAGGGCGCTGCATTGCAGAGTACAAGGAGCAAGAGCTGCCAAACCCCCTGCGGCGCTTTGCTTGACCACCTCTACAGTCGTCATTAGCTCGACGCGGTGAAAACGACCCTCCAAGGCCCATAATAAGCAGTGAGGCTGCAGAAACGTTATTGCTCGGTCCATACAGGCTAATTATTGTAGCCGTCTCTGCTTTATTGCCATGAATAATACAGTAAAAAAAAAAGAAGAAGGAAAGACTGTAGCAGCATTAACAGATTAAGGTAAAAAATACAGTTATGAAGTGGTCAGTAGGTCCATACATGCATGAAATGCTGAGTGTGTGCACATGCACGGCGTCAGTGTGAAACTGTAGAAATCAAGCTGTAGAAATCAATCAAGAAATTATAAAAGTTGGTTTCTTTATTATGGGTCTTATGGTACTCTGTACCTTCAGCTCCAGCGAGAACAGTTCCCGTCCCGTACAGTTTTTCGTCCTTAACAGCCAATAAATAATTCATCAACCACCAACATGTTAAGCTGAGTGTTTGTTTGCTTGCGTGTGCGTTTGTGTGTTTGCACTTGCATGTGTACAGCGCCAGAAGGTTCCCAAATATTGATGCTGTGCCTGACTCAGTTCACCTCATCTGCTCACTTAACTTGGTAACACAGCTTGACACTACACCAATAAACACGACTCCATGTCACCCAACACATGACCATCTGCCCACAAACACTCACACACGCACGCACACACATACAGGGTGTTAACATACAGCTTCCACACCCTGTCAGAGTCATACACACTGTTGCTGTATGTCATGGGCTCGTCTCATACATGTGCTTGTTCTTTCCAGGGGCGCGGATACGTGATACCTCTGCCCGGTCAATCCTTCTCACATTACTGCCTCCACAGTGTGCTGCTTCATTTACATGTGAAATATTGATGTTCTTAATTTAACCCCCAGGGTGCTCAGGTGTCCTTCCTCCCCTTCGAGGAGGGGAGGCCTTTTTCAGAAAACCCTCAGCCCCTATGCACACACACACGCAGTCTGTCCTGGGATTGGTTGACAGGATGTGCTAAGATGTGCCTCATTGGCCGGCTGGCGTGTAAAGCAGCAGCACCAAAACCTCACCAGTGGAGTTGTGTCCCAGGAGCGTTTTGTCCTGTTCTGCATTTGTGCATGTGCTGTGTTTGCAGGGTTGATCCTTACAGTACAATAGTATAAAGTTTGACTGTCAGAGTGTGTGTGTGTGAAGTTTAACACTGTAGTTGTAGGGTTTTATATAGAAGACATTATTTGATGTGGAAGGAAAACTGGCATCTGCAGGTCTGTCCTAAAGAAAGGTTACTTTTTTTTTTTTTACTTTATCACCAATGGTTCTACAGTGTGGAACCCTAAAAATGTTACATTTGAAAAAGAAATACAACAAATTTAACTAAATTAACACACTCTCAGATGAGTTTAGGGCTGAAATGATTATTCAATCCATCAGTCATTAAATGATTATGAAAATAATCTATTTTGATAATCGATTCATCATTTTTAGTGTTTTTTTTTTTATATAATTTAAACAAGCTTTCTGATTATTCAGCTTCTTCAATATTTTCTGGTTTCATTGCTCCTTTTGACAAACAAATCATTAAAAATGAATCATTTTGGTTTGTGGACAAAACGAGGCATTTGAGAACATCATCTTTTCCAGGTTTGGGGGGAAAAAAGATTGAAAAATGATTAAAAAAATGAAAAAATAAATCCACATTTTCTTACATTTTATGGCCCAAACAAGTACTCGATTAATTGACAAAATGAATGTAAGCTGGAGCTCTAACAATAATACTGATTATATATGATAATAATAATAAGTTACTATTTTCTTTTGAATCTCATTTTTAAATGAGATTAGATGATATGAGCACTGGGCCAGTTGCATTTACCCAGAGGAGAGTGGTGCTTCGGTCCCAGCTGTCAGTCAAACTTGGAGTTCTTCTTATTGGCTTGTGTAATACTGCAGGGAGGAGCCGGTGAAGAATGCACTGGGGTTAGTGTGCCTGGTTTTATGCACCGGCTACTATCAGAGCAGAGTTGCTCCTCCCTTTCATTGTTAGCCTCTATTTCTTCCACTCAGCCTCGTTTATCTGATAAATACATTCCACAATAGCTGAATGGCATCTGACCTGAAACAAATCTGCAGAGATTGCAAGAGGAATGAAAAGAATGCTTTGTGATTCATATCAGTGTCAAAACAATGAGGTGTGTGTAGTGTGCTTCTGTATAACGTCAGGACTCACTTCATGATTTGTCTTGCCTAATGTAGGTGTAGGTTGGTGGAGAGCTGTCTGAGTCTATCTTCAAATGGTCAAATTACACTCCAAATATAGTCATATAAGCAGTCCCTCTTCTCGGTTGACATTTTGGACATTTAGTATGTTGCTGGAGGCCCAACTGACACCTTTTTCTGCCTGTCTCACTACAGTGTGTTGTTGAAAACATTCACACGGCAGTAGTGTTGTGGCCTGGTTTGCCTTACTAGGACAAGCCAACATCAGCAGATGCAGGAGGGTTTATTCAAACTCCCACTTGCCTTTTTTTTGAAAAAAAAAAAAAACATCCCAGTTACAGCATGCTTCTGTTGCCTAGCAACCCGCAATGTCTTGAGAGGGAAGAGAGCTGTCATAGATGTCTATGTATATCTGTGGCTGAGAGCAAACACTGTGCTGCCTCTCCCTCCCCTGTGGACAACTCACTCTCTCTCCACAACCTCACTGCCATGTAATGGGGCAGAATTCACTCTGCAAGTCCTGCTTCTGCTCAGCTTTAACCATTGACAGTACACCCGGACAGATGAATGCTTATTATCATTTATTATTAACACATACACTCATCAGCCACATTATTAGGTACACTGGACACCTAAGAGATTGGCACCCATTGTGGTCCATCTTGGTCAAGGTTTGACATGTTGTCTATTCCGAGAAGGTGGTCTTCATACATTGGTTGTAAGAAGTGGTAAGCCATTCTATTATTTTTGAACCTGTCTGTCAGTCCGATACTGACCTTTGGCATTAACAAGGCATTTATGCTTAGAACACTGTCACTAATTGGATATTTTCTATTTATTTTGGATCATTCTCTGTAAATGCAATAGATTGTTAAGTGGGTATATCTAACAGGATGAGCAGTTTCTGAAATACTAATACCAGCCCATCTGACACCAACACCCATGCCATGTTCAGAGTCACCTACGTACATCACCTTTCTGATGTTCCGTTTGAACTTCAGCAGGTTGTCTTGACCATGTGTACCTGACTAAATACATTGAGCTGCTGGTATGTGATTGGCTGATTATAGATTGTCATTATTAGCAGTTGAACATCTGCACTTGTGAACAAAATCTAAACTTTTTTGTTGCCTTTTATAGATTATTTTTATGATAAAGCACAAAATAAGACGCAAGTTGTGTTAAAGTTCATGGTCTTTTATTTGAAAAAAAAATAAAATAAAATAAAGACTAGCATGTACAACTTGGAATGAATGTAAACTGAACTCAGATGAATAGCTGCGAAGACTGGTGCGCTGACACTCCTAACAGCATGTGCTGCAAACACAGTACACCTCTCACTATGCTTTTGTCTGAGTCGAGAAACAGAAGAAAGAAAAAGAAAAATGAAGGCCAGTGATTCTCTCTTGCAAGAAAAGAGGACAGACACTCCATCTCAGCAGAAAAAGAAAAAAACAAAAAACAAAAGAAAGCTCACCGTAAGACTTTAACTCCTCCTCCTTTTGAAAAGGGCAGGACGCACAACTACTAAGATGGCCGTCCGAATAACATAACAAAAACAAAACATGCCAAACATTTGAAAATGTATTTTTTGTACATTATTTTTTTTCTCTTTTTATCTAGCATACAATTAAAACCCATTCCACTTTAACCCCACTCTCATCTTAACAGTACAGGGTTCTCTCTTCAAATACAAAAAAACTGTACCAAACCAACAAGAGGACAGCTTCTAGTGGAATCAGCACGCTCTGGTAGCCCGGAGGAGGGATGTGGAGGAGGGGGACATGGGGGTTAGTGCTCCGGTCTCAAGCTGCATGCATGAAGAACAGAAAACAGAGAGAGAGAGAAAAAGAAGAGATGGCCAGCCCAGACATTTACCACTAGCAAATGGAACTGGAAGGAGTTTGCCAAATGCTTTTGCTTTAGTCTGAAGGTAGTAGTTACAGGGTTTGTTGTTATTATTTTTACTTGTTAAGTACTGATGCTAAACTGATTTCCAGGGGGAGGGGACAGGATCACTAACCATCATTTTCATGCAGATATTTTTTGTATGTTTTTATATTTTTCCTGTGTGGACAGAAGGATAGATTAATTCAACATTCAATTATTTTCTATACAGAAACAGTATGAATAAATGAACATTTTTCCAAGAGGTAAGTAAAACATTTTAACTTTTTTTTTCTTTTTTTTTCCTTTTTTTTCTCCTAAGAGGGTCAGGATGGGGCAGACAAGCTTCACTTTGCAGTCATCATCTGTACAAACTCTGCAGAGAGAGAGAGGACACAAAGCAATCAGGACATCAGGTTTACAGCTTTGGCACAGCCTGTTGCCAGTAAGAGCTGCTAAATTGTTAAGTTTTATGTTTTAATCAACTCAAGCAGGTTCAGAACAGCCTAAATAGTGTTCAATTTCCTAACAGCTTCCATGTTCATCTCATCTAATCCATTTGATTAAAAAGCTTTGACTTTCTACATTCTAGAGGAATTTGATGATATTATGTACATGCAAACACAAAATCAAAAAATACAATTTGAGGAAACAGGACTTATATAGTATTTAGTTTGGGTGACAGCCTTCTAGAAGATGAGCTCAGTCTGGTGTAGTGTGCCAGTAGACTGAGAGTAGATGGAAGGGAGATGGAGAGAAAAAGGCTCCTGGCACACTGATGATAAATTCAGAGGGATGATTTTCACCCGTCTCTGTTTCACCAGGCTCCATCTATAGACCCTGTCGTATCACTAATATTATGTGTGCCAGACTTAACTTGCAGTCACCCTCAGAGAAATACACAGGTTGGAAAATGATGTGCTCTGGTCTCCCGGTTTAATAAAGCTTACATCATGACCTAGAAACTTGTGCCAAAATAGCTTAAGTGTCTACTTTCTTTACAAAAGTCTTACCTTCGTAGTTGACCTGTCCGTCTCCATCAATGTCTGCTTCTCTGATCATCTCGTCCACCTCCTCGTCTGTTAGCTTCTCTCCCAGGTTTGTCATGACGTGACGGAGCTCTGCTGCACTGATGTAGCCATTTCCGTCCTGGAAAAAGGTGACAGGGGATTATATGTGTAAAAAACATGTAAAAATATCCCCACAGACTGACAACTGCTTAGGCAAAAAAAGATTCCCACCAGATCAATTATGTGTAGATACTGCAGCAAATGTAAAGCAATAGGTAGGAAACACGTCTTTTTGCCCCAACTGAATACTCTTACTCACACTCAAATATAACAGGATAATATAAAACTAAACTCTGTTTGCCAAGCATAGTTATATAATCTCTTCATTCTACAATTAAAGCTCCACATTTACCTTGTCAAATACCCGGAAAGCTTCACGAATCTCCTCCTCACTGTCTGTGTCCTTCATTTTTCTGGCCATCATGGTCAGGAACTCTGGGAAGTCGATGGTTCCATTACCTGTAATGGGTGATCGATGAGGCACGTTTAATCAGCAAAAACTGCAATTACCTAAAAGCTACATAAGTAGAATTAATGTAATCCAGCTGATGGAAATCACTTTTACTTAAAATATTCATTTAGCGCTGCAGTCATCCTTTTTTCACTCTGTGTGTGATGACGGTGTTTATATTATTGTATGTGGCATAACCTCTCCCTTGAGGCATTTGTGGCAGTTGCATGAGTAATCACAGGGAGGGCAACAGACCTCAAATCATTTAAGTAAGCACCTGCCTTCTAACAAACACTGCTACTACAGGCTGAATGGATAAGAGGTGAGTTGGAAGTATATGTGTGTGTATTTCCATTTTTTGCCTTTAAAAAAGACCCACGAGGAGGTTACGTACTGTATGTTAGACACAGCACGGCAGCATTGCAGATATGGGGGTGGATGGGTGGGACTTAGGGTAGCTGTCCATAATGCAGATGTACAGTCCTCAGAACAGGTTGGCCTTCAAGAAGCCTGGATAAGTTTTAGATTCATCTCTCCCAAAGGGAGAGTAACAAGGACAAGAAGATGTAGGGTGGGGGGCTTCAGACCAGATCCTCCACCTCTCCTGCCCACTTATTTATCCTACATCCTCTTTTTCTTGTTAAATATCTATACATGTATGCATACATGTGTGAAATAGGAAGGGAAAGATCTACGAGGAGCTCAGCAGCTTGACCATGGATGGGAAGGTGGATAATAAATCTAATGAAATTTTTAGTTTTATGATGATGTGGAGATGGTATATGATGTTTGTAGTCTGAAAGTGTTGAATCTTTAAGAATTGACAGAAAATACATATGAATTAGTGAGGAGACTGAAGTCAAGAACATGGAAGGAAAGGACCAAGGAGAATTAGCCCTGGGATGACTCAGTGGGTGGTTTTCAGCACATGCACCTGAAAGCATGAGAGAAAGGATGTGCTTAGGTGTAACATAAAGGGATGCTCTAATGTGATGGGGCAGGTGGTGACCTGATAACCCCAGGTAACAATCTAAGGACCTGCTATCTAATATACAGAGACAGCTATGAGCACTGAGTGAGGGAGGGGGGTGTCCTAGTCCTGCGATAGGGCAGGAGAACAAGTGGAAAACTATCATCCTGGGGGCACAATAACAAGAGAAGCAAGACAGCCCTTAAGTGATATTTGTTCAACTGCACCCCAAGCCAACTGCTATAGTGGAAGATTGAGGGAGGGAGGAGGGCATGCAGAAGGAGAGAGAAAATAGTGGGAGGGAAAGAGAGAGAGAAAAAAGAGAGGGAGGGAGTGGGTGGTAGAGAGGGAGATGGAGATGAGGGAGATGTGAAGAGGAGAGAATATAAGGAGTGAACCGAGTGGGAGATGGTGCGATTACACATAAGAGGTGCTGACGCAAACTATAGAAGGCTGAGGCATCACAGCGCACTTGTATGTGTGGTCATTGTTTGTACTGCATTATAAAGTCAGCTACCATCCCTGAGATACAGTAAGAAAATGTGATTGTGTAATAATGATGAGTGATGTGATAGGACTTAGGCTATTGTTTTTGACATGCAGTTTTTAATCCATAATTTAAATGCTTTATCTTGTCTTTAACATCTCTTTAACATTTTTTACCTCATATGGTCTGCTAATGCTAGAAATAAAGAGCACCTCTGTATATCATGATGTAATCCACACTTTACATTAAGTGCAGCTTGGCTTTTACAAACAAATTGCCATCTCTCCATCTAAAGCCGCTGTCCCTGCTTCCCATTCATTGTCATTCTTTAACCACAGCATCCTTGTTAGATAAATAAATCTGATTTTCAATGGTCCAGCTGACATCCCATGGCTGCCGATGTGGGTACGAGATGTGCAAAGCGCAGAGAGGCCTTATGTAACCACTTTTATTTTCCATTACTAGCTTCAGTGCTGTCTGACCTAGATTGCATCAGCCAAGGGAGGCAGAGGCAGAACAAGGGGATGTTAGTGATGGTGTGTGTGTGTGTGTGTGTGTGTGTGTGTGTGCGTGTGCGTGTGCGTGCGCTTGTTCTTTGGTGTAACTGAATAGGAGGGCACTAAGGAAAGTAGGAGGACATTTAAAAAGAGGGGCAGCCAAGCTGTAGAGCAATTGATTTCTAATGATCAATGTGGTCCCATTTACAAAATCCTATAAGCTGGGGTAAAGGCCCCACTGATGATTAACATCCACTAATCTACTGCAAGGACAGTCAGCTTGCCAACTTTGACTCCTCTCTTGCTTTACTTTTGTGTGTATATCTCTCTTTCATTTTTGGTGCCTTTGACGCTGCAGTACAGGATGAGGGGTTGATAAACAGAGGAGGGAGGGTGAACATAAGAATCTGTCCCAATTATGGTGCCCCAACATTGGCACTCTTGACACTTCTCTTCTCACAAGCACTGTAAGCACCTCCTGCACAACCATATATCTACACTGAGTGACAGTGACTTAACTGCTGACACAGAGGGACACGTCATCTGAAAATACAGCTGGCCAGACAGTTGGCTTGGACAGTTGGATGACAGTTGGCAGAAAGGGGAGGGAGGTTGACAAGAACATGACTGTTTTCAAAATGGGGCAGTAATAGATGGTCTGTCAAATCCCACATCCATTTGTAACAGGGGTTTTATGTCTACAGTCATGCAAGGAAGTGTTAAAATAATGGCTATATTCTACCTCAGCACCTGACATGAAGTAATCAGTGTGTTTGGAATTGAGCTGAAATGATAAGCTATACAGAAGCATTGTGTGGAAGCCTGGACACAAAATGATCAACACAATGGATGCAAATTCCTGCCATCTTTGTTATGCAAGACATGTTTAACACTACTGATGATTTAGTCAAGTCTTCTGTTATTATTTAATTGAAATCAAGACTGAGCTCTTATCTAACACAAATTAGATGCAGTTTACTGTGTAAACCACCCCACTACTACGGATTGTTACAGTAGTGTCTTTGAACCATCACTGATATTCCACTTTTTTTTTTTGATTCATGATCTCTCTCATAACAGGAATGAGCAACTCTCAGCTGTTTATGTCATTGGTAATTTACATTTATTTAGTACACTGACCGTCAGCATCCACCTCATTGATCATGTCCTGCAGCTCAGCCTCTGTGGGGTTCTGGCCCAACGACCTCATGACAGTGCCAAGCTCTTTGGTGGTGATGGTGCCGTCGCCATCTTTGTCAAATAAGGAGAAAGCCTCCTTGAACTCTGCAGAGATGGAGGAAATAGTTTAGGTCATTGTAATTAAGCAGTTTCAGACGTGTTATATTATGACACTGCATTAATGGATTGTTGTAAGTGATGTGCTGAGAGGAACTCATTTTTATTGGCCCACATGAGTGACTGAAGCTACAAATGTGCTGAGCTAAAGAGGGTCATATCTCATACTTAAAAAATAAACTAAAAAATAGTCAAAGAGAGAAGTAAGTGTAGAATTGGAGCAGACATTCAGTGTCGGCCCTTTTTTCCTTTACTAAAGTAGAAGTTCTAAATGGAAAGACCATGAAGCCCCATCCAAGCAAGTGGAGGCAATAGTGAGCATTAGTGCATGCTAATTAACCACAGAGGGGGTTTGACTGAGATGAAACTGATTGCCTCCAATTTTAACACAGAGCTCACATCATTTAGTTATCAAGAATCAGTTTGCCTGAAAGCTTGAAACTTCTTGCAAGATGTGCTTGAAAACTGTCTATTCATTATGTCTTTATGGGTTTCCGTCCTGACTCATGAAATGCTGGGAAAAACTTCTTCCCCTTACTTCCTGTTCAGTTTGTATAAGCTAATTATCTACCAAGGGATGTGGGAGCCAAATCCTTCAATTTTCTCTTTCATGTTATGTTCTATGTAGGTGACGTAAAAGAAGCCAGAACAGCAAATGAAAACTGGGAGGAACTTGAATATAGTTAAGTATATAATTTGTCAAAAGGTGAAAGTAGAACTGATCCACCAATAGCCAGGAAAAAAGGAATAAAGGGACTTGGCTGTGAGGTGAAGTACAGGAGAGAAAATCTCTCTGTTCCTACCTGCAATCTGTTCCTCTGTTAGTTGGTCAGCCTGTGGTTAGGAAAAATAGGAAGAGAGAGAGAGAATAACATAAGTGTTTTTCAGTAAGGCAATTACTCCAAAACCCAAACAGTTTCGTCATTACATTCCTCATTGACCCCTCCCACCAGCCACCACACGGCTTGACACAGTGTCCGCACTGTTCAGGAGGCTGTTGGCCTCATTGCAAGGCCACCACCAAGGCCCTAACTGGAATCTGCTCATAGGGTTGCAAAGATTTGCCAGTGACAGTACTTTCAATGACATTTTGAGGTTTCAAAATGTATAACTTTTTAAAAATCCCTTAATATATTTGTCAAAAGTGCATTTTTCTCTAATTTTGTCCATCTGATGTAAAGCTGGACTCCAGTCTGACTTTCAATGCCATCTAATTGATACTAATGATGAAGATCTGATAGCAAAGGCTTATTTTTTTATAAGGGTTATGTTTGTTTGGAGGGCCTTTGTGAAGCTGACTCAATGGGATTGTATTGAAATAGATTAAGTCATGGTGGTCCTCACAGGGTGGACTGCTGGAAAACTACATAGTAGCGTAATTAAACTGATAAAGTGCTGTCTCCAAACTAGGGGAAAATGTTTCAACAGGGCTGTTTTAGGACATTTCAGCACAGGAGTGTTTCCCATAGTCCTAGCAACAGGGGAAAAAGTCCTGCTAGGTTGCCACACTTTCGTTCCCCTCCCAGTTTATTCCATCCACTAGCTGGGCTTCTGTCCTGATGGATAGTGACTCAGACATGCTTTAAATGGCTTGGAAGCGAGTATCCAGTGCCAGGTCTTTTACATAGATGGATCCAGGCTGCTTTGTAAAAGGAAGCACTGATTTGAAATAAACACCCACAGCAGTAAAGTGTGAATACAGACCTTGTGGTGCAAAAACATACTCCCACAGGTACCCTACCTCAACATTCATTATCGCTTTATCAGTAACACAACACTGACATGATTGCGCCTGGAAACAAAAACTGAGAACACCCAGACACACATGAGCAGGTGTGCACACACACACTGATGTTCATGCATGTGCACTTTAAGCATGTGTCATGCGTCCCTTTTAGGGATTCTACATAGACATTTATCTTTACTTTCCTGGAGAACAGAACCACTTCAAGCCTAACCTAAATCCCTGACCCAAAAATCTGCTTTCTCTCAAGTGATTAAACAGCTTGTGTCCCCAATTGGACAAGCTTTCCCAGTTAACTGGTTTTGACTTAAATCTGTCCCTCACAGTAGCCTATGACAATCTCTCTCTCTATCTCTCTTACACACATTTTTCTTAAAGGCATTCTTCCTCAACACCAATACTTTCTGGCCCAGTGTTTCCTGTGAATTAGTCAAAGTATCCAGTTCTGCCTCTGAGCAAATTCCTCCAGCCATCCATGTATTTATGCATTTGTAAGCAATCTACCTGTGGATACAGCCAAGCACACTGCAAATAAATGAGTCACCCCCAAAAAGGCCTTTTTAAAAGCAGACATTTTATCATGTCATAGTAAAAGCATGTGAAATGTATGAAATTAGATACTGAGACATAGTCATTGTTAATGGTATCAGTAACATCTGTGCTCTTCCTGCTACAACATTTCAGACTTTCTGCTATGAAAGAGGCTTGTCCCATGTGTGAACATGGGCCTCGTTGCATCCATGTGCGGAGGAGAGGGTATTTTAGTTTGCCAGTGAATTGAATTTGTTGCATAATGGCAATTTGGTTACAAGGGATGAAATTTAGCAGATTGTCGCATGATACACTTCAAGTTGGCCTTTAGCTGCTCAAAAAGACAAAAGGGGCCTGTACTCATGGCCTGAACAACAACAGCAGCAGCAGCCAGAGTATAGATTAATCTGGTGAGTAAGGAGTTCATGGATAACTTCAGCAGTGCTTATACGATTAGCTGACATGATTCAATAACCTGCTCCATACAACAGGGCTTGTTTGTCATCCTTCTCTCTGCGCCCTCTTCCTGTCTCCATTTCCATCTGTGACAAAAGGAAATGACAGCGCAGCCTTCCCAACACAAACATGCCACCCAGCATGCGCAATATTTTGACTTTTATTCAGCTGTTTTGTTTTCAGCCACCATTTACCCCCAGTCACTTTTGTGTCCATTTTGTTTTTATGCTGATTTCTTGCTCTTGAGTGGGAATGAGGCTCTCTTCCTATCATCCTCTTCTTGTCATTATGTGTTGCTCCTGTTGTATCTATGCTGCCTTCTTCTGTCCCCTGCTGTCTCTCTAAGTGGACTGGGTGTGGGGTTTGGTGACTCAGTGTTATGGATCCTCCTCTGGCTTAGGTCCAAAATGCTAGGGCCACTGCACTGCCCATTACCGGCCCATCCCTTCCTTTTTGCCTTTTTCTTCCTTTTTTTCCCCTGGCAGTTGGACTGTGGCCATCACCAAGTCCTCCTCCCTAAGACCTTTTCCCCTCGATTATTTTTTCTTTGTGTATATGTGACTGTGACTGTACCTTTTAGAGGAAACTCCCTGTGAATCACCATCCATGGTGTCTTGTGGACATGATTGTTCTGGCTTCAAGATCTCTACCATTAATAACAGCTTCTTTAGCATTGTGTGTGTGTTTTGGGGGGATGAGTGGTGCTCTGCTGGCAGTAGTCCGTTGGCACGAGTCAGTCAACAACTCCCACTGTTGCCCAGGAACCATCCTCAGCAATGCTCTCCAAACAACTGCGGGAGGCGGGAGGCAGTTCATTGGGCCAGTGAGGAATATCTTGTACTCTCACTTGATGCCTCACCACACCTGTACACAGATGGTGCATCCTCCCCTCGTCATTCTTATTTCACTCTTATAGGGGATGCAAAATAGTGCGAGAGAAAATGTGTTATTGTTTTCAGTTTGGAACCTTTTATCAACATTTATCAGGTTTTTAAGGTTCTTTACTGTGAGGTACCCAGACAATTCTCAAAGCAGTTTCTCTATAATCACCTAGTGAAAAGTGCAAAAACTGGCTGACAGATGGGTGTGACACACACACTCTCAAACACACTTCCATTCATCAGGACACAAGCACAAATACAAAGAGTCAATGTGACACAACACTCTCTTTCAATAGGAGCACTGAGCTCCACAGAATGCTGAACGCCTCTTCTCTTTGAGTCTGGGCAAAGAGGCCTCTGGGCTGGGCTGCATCTGGATGGGAGGAGGGAAAGAACATGGGGTAGCAGTAGAGCAGGTCATCTTGCAACCAGAATGTTGTGAGTTTGAGCTTTTGCTCCACATGTCTACATGCTGAGTCCCAGAGCATGATACTCAACCCCCAAATTGTTCCTGACGGCTGTGCTGACAGTGTGTAAATAGTTATGATAGATGTGCAGATAAATGCAGAACAAAGATGCTGTATGAATGTGGCATAGCTATAAGGTAAAGCAGCTTTGAGAAAAGCTACAAATGTGCTATAAAAATTTAGACAATTTTATCATTTAGACACCAGCCTCCCTACAGCCAGTAGACAAGGCTACTCCACCATATGGCCTGGTGGCGGTTGGTGGCTGGGTACTCCTCCACACCATAGAGAGCACAGTATTGCACTAGGGACATGGAACATGGCTAGGTGTTGCCGCCAAGCATATAAATTATTCACTGCAGTAGATCAGATGTCCTTCAAGTTACTAAACATGCATCAGCAAACAAGAGTGTAGCAGGAATATGATAGGGCCTTAGCATGGTCTGGCTACTTATTCGATACTTCCACCTCAATGGGGGAGGCTGTTTCCACTTCAGTGGGCGTATTGATGCAGACAAGGGGCTTACGCCTGTGGATTTTAACTTTTCAGATAAGCTGATACGCAGGCAAACGCCATAACAATTCCACTTTACACTCCAATTACTGTGCCAACTTGCAACATAAAACTGCATCGTGGCTTGATACCATATATGGGATATTTGATCAGAGGGGTGAAAGAAGCCTACAGCTTCTCGGTTCCCTCTGGCCATTAATGGTCTATCAAGCTTGATAATCAGTGAACCAGCATAGAGGCCTATCTTCCACATCTACATCTGGTAACTTTTTTGAATGTAACATTGCCAGTGATGGGGCTGTTACATTACCTCATGGCAGATGTTTATGAGCATGTCTCCCAATGTCTGGTGAAATAGGTTTCATAGAAATTAAGTTACAACATCTTCATCATACATTAACTTAAAACATGTAAGGCAAAATGAGGGAAACAGTTCAGCAATATTTATATTTCACAACAAATTGTGTTACTTTTACCTACTGCTGACGTTTTTGTGATGGCTAGTGGCAGAAAGAGCTTCTTAGACAACTCCTATTTGCATAACATCAAAAATTTGCAAAGAGGCAACCAAATCAGCCGACATGACACAAACGATAACATAGCCAGTGGCAGATAAACCCTCAGAGCCCACGGTAAAGGCGGAACTATGTCTTTGTACCACACTATTACAGACCAACCACACTCCACAATTTAGCTATAACCTTGTAATTACAGAATATGGTCTGTTTCCGTTGCGGAAAACTAACGAGACACAGTTGTGCCATTCTCCCATCATGGCACAACACGGCACGGCTTCAGAAGCAAGATGGTGCAACCTAGTGAGATAAAAATGAAACCAAACGCAGCCAGGTCGTTTCCCACACTCGTCCGTATTCACGCTGTTTTAACTGAATCAAAAACGCCGAAATCTCTGTGCCATGTAGAAAGGTGTCGCCACTTCACAGAGGAAACGTCAGTGTTAGTAAAACCGTTACACATGTTTCCCAACACGCCTGCGCTCCTCACACACTGAGTGTATCATATACATGATATTATGCTGTAATAAAACAATTGTCACTTGCGAGTTATTCCCATGGCACTAAATCTAGTCCAATAATAATTTTAAAATGCACCATGGAGCCATGAAGCGCCCACTTGAACCTCTACAGCCGGATAGCCGATAATACTCAGTATGAATTGCGCAGTTATGAGATAAAAGCGTTCCCAGTTTGAATGTGACTGTAATTTCCGGGAAAAATACACGCATTTGCAAAGCTAGTCCAAAATTAGGCTTCGTGTTTAACGGCTAAAACGCATAAAAACACAAACTGCGGGCGTTTTCCGTTGTAGTCTACATAGACCGAGCAGTTCATAAGAACAACCGATGACTGAACAGCAGCTTAAGGAGCGATGAAAGGCATTAAACCGCATTTACAGCTGCAGTATGAGGAGGCTGTACTGCTAAGATTACCCAGTTTCTCTTGGTACCCAGAATGAATGAGAATACATACCATGTCGGATGGTGTTGTGTGCTTGTTGGTCTGTGGAGGCAGACTAGGAGTATGCTCGTTCCTTAGATGGAGTTCCACTGGCGGGTTAGCAGCGTGTATATTGGCCGTGGCCAGAATGGGGATTGAATGTGTATCCCTCCGCCGCACAAGCGCCTATCCCACTTCCTTATTTCAATTCAGCGCTGTTGCAGCAGCAGCAGCAGCAGCAGCATCTCAGGCCTCCAGCAGAAGACATGCCAATCACCAGGCTGAAAAGCCTGCAATGCACAGCATCCTGACACTCAGTTAGTCATAGAGACTGATCATTCTTACTGTTTTGATGATTATAACATCAATTTAATTGGTGGATTTATAACCTAAAAAGACCTGCATATACAGCTGTTTACATATTACATCCCAATAAGCAATGTCAAACTCATTTAAGTCATGTTACTGCATTGTTGTGCATGATTATTGATGATGATGTCAGTTACATTCACAAACATGTCCCTCTTTTGCAGCACCACATACTGCAAATTAACATGACTTGCAATAAGGAATATTTGATGGAGTTTGTTTGCTCAACCCCCTGAGAGCTTTTAGCTGCAGGTAAATGCTGCAGCAGTGAAGCAGCAAATTTAAAATTAAGCCCAAATAGCTACTGAGTTGTTATGGTTTACATAAACACTGTAATAAACTTTAAGTCTGCAACTGAATCCTATCAACATCATCATCATTTTCCAAGCCAGGTAGTGGAGAATTATATAGAGTCTGGCAGTTGTCACTTATGTAGAAAGACTAGACAGCTCTAATGTGAATTCTAGTTTAGTTTTTAGTTTTAATACTGTTCATTTCACAAATCATTATAACCCAAGTACCAAACCTATCAGCAAAAATGATTCAACCATCAAAAGTTATTCATGTGTAAGATAATGAACCAGTGAGTTTAATCACAAATTGGTTACAACTTTGTTGTTGTTGTTTTACTTTTTATTTTATAAAGTAAAATATCCCTCTCAGTCCACTGCATAACAATTTCCTTGACCATACTTTGAGATTAAATGGCAGTTTGGAGACATTTTGAACTTTTAATCAAACGCACAGGCTTGACAGAAAATAAAAACTGTACCTTTTAAATTGAAGCTGATAACTGTGAAACCAAAGTGAATGTATTTATTATGTTTAGTTATTATTACTAATAACTATTATAGTTAGTGCTGTTAGTATTATTATTGCTGAGAAAAAGTGGATTCTCCCAACACAGAGGACTAATCTAGTTTGCAGACGCGGAAGGATACTTCTAGAGTAGGGGCAGCCTGTTTGACACTGGAGAATTTGCGGTGCCGGTTTGTGAGGTCGTCTCTGATTGGCCGCTGCGGACCTGCAATATTATACTCCATGTGTCGACTGCATCGATTGGCTACACGGGACCTGCATTGCACCAGGCAGTGGCACTTGATGGAAATGTAATAAATATAAATACGGGGATGTTTTAAATTATCGCCGTGTTTCCTCTGCCCCTTTTATGTCTGTAATTATTCAGATTATTCTGGTAAGGACGAGTAGAAAAGGCGACAGAGATGTTTTCATTGGTGTGGGGTGAATGTTTGATAGCCTCTAAATGGGAAGTACGCAGACGTACTATTGGCTACTACCTAAGTCTGGCAGGCCTGCGTGAAATTAACTCCAGAATACGGCAGTGATGCTGCTCATTTGGAGCAAACGTAAGTGAGGTGCATGGCGTTAAATACATTTAATAAATTACATTTACATTTAATAAATCAAATACTTCTAGTACAATTTGCCTAATATAAAACCGAGGAGACGGATACGCAGGGTGAAGGTGTAAAACTAAGGTTGTGTGAGTAACGACGTAGTAGTTGGCACTTGACAGCGAAGCAAATAGTATCGCGATACTACTTTAAAAGTGTATCTGCCAAAGTATCGCGATAGTACCTGGAGAGCGCACCTGACAAAAAGTACCACGTGGTGGACAAAGTGTCTATTAACTCCAGATTCCAAAAAGAACATTTTAATATTTCATGAAAGGATATAAGGCAGAACCATATATATATCACTGACATACGTAAGACAGGGCAGTTTGTTTTGTTGTTGAGATGCTTCTAGTGCGATTAATGTATTTAAAGACAGAGTTAGTTGTTATGTGTGTTACCAAGTGTGTCAGGTGTATCACAGTTTTATCACACTGTGTAATTAAACAAGTGACAGGTGATGATGATAATAATAATACAAAATAAGCCTGGTGCTTTAA
The DNA here is from genome assembly GCA_016785285.1 of Brachirus orientalis. Taxonomy (NCBI): domain Eukaryota; kingdom Metazoa; phylum Chordata; class Actinopteri; order Pleuronectiformes; family Soleidae; genus Brachirus; species Brachirus orientalis. The sequence goes on along the minus strand of JAFBJR010000940.1, from coordinate 7,106,894 downwards.
ATAGAGCTATACTGTACTTGACACTGTACTAGAATCATTATTTATTGATTGGCCTGCTGATCATATCATTAACAGTGCTGCTGTTTTTTGTTTATTCACTTACTTGTCCATGTAAGTATATACTGTATTGGTGCCTATATATGATGATGATGTTAAAATTATTATTACAGTTTAGGTGTCGAAATTAACAGCAGTGAATAAACACTGAAGAAACAAAAACAATTTGACATGATCATTTTCATATTTATTTTCATCACAAAGTTTAAAACAACTAAACCCTGCAGTTTAGACCCAGAAACCAGGTCGTTAGTTGTCCTCTCCTCAGGTCAGGAAACTCTTAACTCAAGCTGAGCTGTTTGATTTGTTAATCTACTGGAACTAATCGCGACTTCTTACTCTATTTGTTTGGCACTTCTGTCCCGTTTAACAGGAGAAATAGCTGTTACATAAGCACAAACATGTATTTTTTCCCCACACTGCTCCTTCATCTCTTGCTTTGAGAAGGCTATGGTACCAGAAAATGTCATGTCAGGAATTTATCAGGTGTCGACTCAGAAGATCTTTGTCCATTAATGGGTTTGTGAATATCTAATTTTCATAACAAGGCTTTTATTTGCTTTTCTGCACAGCTAAACGTAAGCAACACTCCACCTGTACGTACTCTGACTGACCAATAATGTGGATGTGGCCTTTCAGAGTGGGCCAGCACCCTGGTCAGTCTTGCCTTGTCATCCCCATCAGTGGCTGTGTGCACATGGGGATGGTTTAGAAATATACCCAACTTAGAGATTGCATTAAGATGACAGGGCAAATGTCTCATTAGAGAGCACCCTCCACTTCTTGTAACCCTCCCAGCCTTTCTGGCCAACATGACACGCTTGATTTCAATGTTTTTTTTTTCTCCTCCCCCCCTCCACCATTTGTCAAACGTGCTGCGATGTATGAGCTGCAGTTAAAATGCATGACTGATTTAATGAGAAGCGATTGCGAGGAGGGGGCTGCAGTGTAGCAGCAGCAGCTCCGTTCTCTCTCGAGCCCAAAGATGGCCCTATAAAGCAGTTCGATGCTTGCTGCATGGGGCCACTTTCTGCTGAGCACTGAGTTACACATGGCTCCACATCAAGAGGAATTAAATCAACGCTGCTGTTCTCCACATGTCAGACTGCAGCAAATGCAGCTTAGCTGGATTTACTTAACTGTGCTGTAATGACTTACAAGGCTGATTTAAATAGAAGACAGAAATCAAATTACAAGCCACACTCATCTCCCTTCTGCATGTACATTATCAACAAAAACATGCACCAAAACTCATTTTTACTCCTCTCTATTGCTTTGGCACATTTCCCTTAACACAGATAAGAGTGAAACACAAGTGCAGAGACATTACACAACTCTTATGGGAAACATCGGTGTAAAACGCTACGGTCAGGACATTTTATCTTATTGTGCAACCTCAAGATTTAATTATGCTTATCTGTGCTGTGTGTGGAAGTCATATGGAATATCACAGTACTTGGCAACTTTCTTTTAAGAGGGAACCATGCCCTCAGGCCTTCACCTCGTCTCTGGCCTATGACAACAAACATGACTTTGCAAATTGATACTTGATTTGACTTGATTTTGTTTGCGACACAGAGGGTGACAACACTGAGACTCAACTGATTGAACAATTCATGTTATTAATTATCTCCAGATAATACAGCAGAGAGATGAAGTCAATAAACAGGAATCTAATAAAGAGCAAGGAGTCAACAGATGCTGCCTCTGAACAAACAAGGTTTTAGAGTGAGCTGCAAGCCAAAATGGTAATGTAAATTAAAAAAAAAAAACAGTGATGACAAACAGACCATCAACTAATGATTCTTTGATCTTTGTTTTTTTGTTATTTTATTAATGTCTTAACAAATAATAACAGGAGAGTGGGATAAACCAGACAGGACATGCACAAAATATAACAAAACTCTCTCTGGGAAGACGCACGACTGCCTCCCCTCTTTCACTCAGGGATACATGGAGAGAGGGTGGGGTGAGAGGGAAACAAAAGTTTGAAGGTTAGAGGTAAAGCCCCTCCGGTGTGCCCTCCTGCTTCTTGTACAGGACGTTTTCCTTGGACTTCTTGAAGTCTTCGTTTGTGACTTTCATGCGGCGCTCTCGCAGAGCCATGAGACCCGCTTCTGTGCAGATGGCCTAGAGGACACAGAGGGGAGAGGAACACTGTCGAGCTTAATCAATGTTTTAAACAATGGAAGGTCATTCTTATACACTGTTAACAAAAAGCAGCATTAACATAGCTTTGTTATGTGTATCCGTTTTTTGTACATTTTGTTTTGCTTTATTAATCAAAACACTCATTAATTTCAATGACAATCTTAAATTGTTATTGTAGAAACTATTTTAAAGTAAATATTGCAGTAGTAGGCATTTATTCTATTCTAAGTGCTGTGCTGCTCAAAATAAAAAAGGATCCATAATTGACAATTTATACACAACATGAACTGATCACTTCCATGTAATAGTTTTAGTCTTGTCAAAGTGTCATTATGTAGCAGGCCACACGAGGGCAGCAACGTGTGGTCATCAAGAGCTTTAATTGCAGTTGATGCTGGAATAATAAAACAAAAGCAGTCATCAACATTAAAAGAAAACTCACTTTGTTTTCTCTGTTCTCACTGCTGACACCTTTTGAACACAGCACCTACCATGCTGATTAAAGCACTCTTATGTACAGACTGCGTAGCCTTACAAATACTTTTATAGAAGATAAGTAAAAGAAACAGTGACTGGAATATGTCCTGATTTACTGGCCTAACTGTAACATGTAAACTCTAAACATTTAGCAGATAACAGTTTAACTCTCACCTTGATGTCTGCGCCTGATAGGTCATCCTTAGCCAGGATGAGGTCATCAAGGGTGACGTCATCTGCAACTGTCATGCGGCTGGTGTGGATCTGGAAGATCCTCCTCTTGGTCTTCTCATCTGGCAGAGGAAATTCGATCTTACGGTCAATTCTCCCTGAAGTGGAGAGGAGAGAAAAACAAAAAAGTGAGTAACTGATTGTAAAATGCTTACACAGTGGTTCTCCCCCTTAGTTTTTTTTTATGTATTTATTTTTGTTGTTTTATGGAGTAGATTAATACCTATGACAGTCACTCAAAACCACTGAGATTAGTAAACACAGTGATGCACACTATCAAAGTATGCAATAAAGCACCTTTGATGGCTCTGCCCAGACTTTATTTTCACACCAAGTTACCTCAGTGCAGTAAAACATTTTAATAGCAGAACAGACGCGCAGTAGTTTTCAGCTGAAGATTCAGTCAACTGCAGAGTGGGCCAATGAATTATTAAATCAAAGTGGGCTGAGTAAGAGTTTTAAAAGAGGAAACAATTTTTCATTAAAAAGAGAAATGGTACTTATTCTTCTGACTCTTTAAGGATAAATGACGAGGAAGAACTGTACTGATGAATATGTACGTAATTTCATTTCTTATAACAAATGACCACCTCATTCAGTTCCAACAGCAGAAAAAAAAACAACTTATGATATAATTTCTACTTCCTGTCATCATTTGGCATTCCCAAAATGCCAGTAAGCTTACAACCAATTAGTGACAGATACAACCAGATCGAGTCACATTCCCACTGACCAGGTCTGATGAGGGCTGGGTCGAGGGTTTCTATCCGATTGGTGGCCATGATAACTTTCACGTCTCCCCGCGAGTCAAAGCCGTCAAGCTGGTTGAGCAGCTCCAGCATGGTCCTCTGGATCTCCCTTTCACCTCCAGAGTTAGAGTCATACCTATACCACACACAAACACATACGCAGGAGATGAGCTTTCATTTTAAACATTTATGGAATCCACTTTGTTGTCCTACATCTTCAGACACTAAGGACTTCAAGGTTGTTCATCATATAGTCTTCTTGTCATGGACTCACTTAGCTGAGTTGTCTGCAGTCTCTTCAATGTGCAAGCTCATATATTATTCAACCAGTCGATATTCAACCAATGTCACAGACTTTATTTACAACAGCCAATATACTACTCAACAACAATGGTGCCATTCTCTTCTGAGAAAGATGAAAAACAGACAAACCTTTTGATTCAGCATTTTCTTCATTAACTCTTAATTCACCTTTCTTTTTTTTCTTTTAAACAAACGTGCACTATTAAAGTTGATAATACCAGTTTATGAACAACCTACTATAAATGATAAATGACTGCTCTGATGCTCTGTCTTAAGTAACCCCACCCGTTTACCTCTTAGTGCCGATAGCGTCAATCTCATCGATGAAGACGATGGAGGGCGCATGTTCCTCAGCCACCCTGAAGAGCTCTCGGACCAGCTTGGGCCCATCTCCCAGGTATTTCTGGATCAACTCTGAGCCTACCACACGCAGGAAGGTGGCTGATGTCTGATTGGCTACAGCCTTGGCAAGCAGTGTTTTACCTACAACACATAGGCATTTAGCATTCAAGAGTACACATTATTTTGAATTAGTGAAGTACAATATCAGTTCTCTGACTAGACATTTGAGACATTTTACAGTTAAGAGACATTTAAGACTTCAGTTTTATTTTGAAAGGCACTAGTTTTTTTTTTTTTTTTTGAGGTCTCACAGATGTGTATTGTCTTTCAGTTTCCCTAAACTGCCATTCTTTAACAAAAACTCCTGCTGCACCAATACTGCCTCCTAATTTAGAACATACTGTTTAAACTTCCTTTTTTTATTATCTTGTTCAGCGAAAGAACTCTGCTCTGCACCATACCATAATCATCATCTTCACTTGACTGGCTTAAGTAATTTTCAAATTATTTCCACTGTGTAGAACTGATTTTGTAGACTGGGAGGCTGCAGGAGGCTGGTGACTGTCTGCCACTTGTTGTGATGGTGCCCTTTAAAAAAGGCCACCGGTGGACTGATGGAATTTGTCAGCAATGTCAAACAGCAGCTTTTACGACCTCACCACTGGATGTCTTTTAAAAACAAAGACAAAAAGAGCCACTGACTGAAATATTAAAAAGGTCAGGTTTTACTTAATCTGTTTACAATTTGGCAGCACATTTGTAGAACAGTGCAACACTGTTAGTAATGGGCTAACAACTATTATCTACAAAGAGTCGAACAGTATGAACCAAGTTAGCACTTTTCCTTTAGCTTTCATTAAAATGGTTGGAAACCACTGCATTGCAGCCACAGCATCTTACAGTGGAGGTAATATTAATAGTTGGAAGGACATTAGCTTCTTAAAATGGGCTTTGTTTTGGGTTTTCTTATTCAAAGAGTCAGTGTTGGTAACATGTTTTTCTAAAGCACTTACCTGTGCCAGGTGGTCCATACAGGATGACACCTTTTGGAGGCTTAATACCCATCTCTTCATAATACTCTGGATGTGTAAGCGGCAGCTCCACTGACTCCTATTGAACACAAAAAAAGCACAGTGCAGTCAGATGATCATTATGAGAAACTAATACAAGCAAGCAAATTTAGCAACTTAAACATCAATTTAGCACTGTAAAAATAAATGGGGTCTTTTTAACATAGACATGAGCAAGTCCACATTACCCTCCACCTTTGATCATTTTTTTTCCATACAGCAAAATCACATTATTGCAAGGGTTTGAGTTTTGTTTTGCTTCATTGTTTACCAGACAGATGGCTATTTGATATATACAGATGTTTATTCTTGTAAAATGACTTGACTGTAGTCTAGACTGTGTATATATGCGATCTATGCCACAATGTGGCTGCTGGCAAATAAGCTTGTAAGAAAGGTGATTGCAGTTAAGGAATTTCCAATGCAGTTATTGAAAGTGGCATGAAACACAGATAGCTAGATTGTCACTAGCAGAGGGTTAGAGCTGTTACAAATTCAAATGAGTGTATGTCCAGTGGATTGTTGGCATAAGTAGTTTAAAATAGCAGAATCTGACATGTTGTAGAGAACAGTCGTAAACACAGCACAATGCCAGTGAAACAGGAAGTGACAGAATACGCTGTTGCAGCATGTCAGCTCGTCACTCACTGCTGCTCTTAAAGGGGTAGAGCAATTGCCATTGTTTCTGTTTTCTGAATTGGTCTGAATGAGGTGACATCATGTGTGTGATTGTAGCAGTGGCTGTCATCTGTAGTGGACTTGATCTTACCTCAGAGTTTTAACTTTGTGGTTCCTGTGACAGCCCTACTAGTAAGTTTGCTAAACTGCAGTATACTGCACCTTGATCTCCTGGATCTGATTGTCCAGTCCTCCAATGTCAGCGTAGGTTTCTTGTGGGGCCTTCTCTACCTTCATCACTGTTACCAAAGGATCAGTGTCATCCATCAGCACCCCAATCACAGCATGGACCTACCCAGGATACACAACAGTGAACAAATGATCATATTCACACAATTGAGCTTAGTGAGAATGTTCTTGCTTGATGAGTGGGTCATTGGGTACAGCTGGTAGTTGAAGGAACTTATAGAAAATTATCATTTAGCAGACAGGTGTGATTATAAAGTATAATGCATGATGATGGAATATTACCTTGTGGTTGAGCAGGACAGAACAACCTGGCTCCAGCAAATCCTTATCCACAAAAGATAGAATGCTGACATAGTGCTCCGATCCCACTGAGGTGGAAACAATGGCATGGTTGTCATCTATGATTTCCTCCAGGGTGCCCACAGACATCGGTGTCCCTCTCAGGTCATCCACCTTTGACCTTTCCTCCTGTTAAATTGAGGCAATAAGTTGATTATTTTACCTACCATTCAACCAAATATGCAGCACAAAAGAATTTTCAGAACTAAAGAAACACAGTCTGACCTCCTGCTTCTCTTCCAGGGGTTTCATCTGCTCCTGGTTCCTGATGAACTCCTCCTCCATTAGGAGGTAGTCTTTGATCCGCTCCTGCTTGAGCAGCTTCAGACGGCATTGAGTGTGAGGGGTGACTGAAAAATAGCACAAGTAGTACCTTATATTACGAAAATATATGGTAAATGGTCTGTATTTTTACAGTGCTTTTCTAGTCTTGATGACCACTCAAAGCTATTTTACATTCCCTTTTTTGCCGTTTGCTCATTCCCACCCATTCATGCAGGATATCTACATTAAATTTTTTTTTTTTATCATATCCATTAACACACTGCTGGTACAGCTGTCAGGAGCAACATGGAGTTCAGTGTCTTGCCCAAGGACACATCGCCATGTAGACTAGCGGAACCGAGGATCAAACTCATGACTCGTGATCTGCTCTACCACAAACCACAGCCTGTGTGTTCTTCAATATTCTACTGGAAAGTCAACACTTGTTTCACAGACTTTGACTTTCAGCTTAAATTTGAAGGCCACAATCATGCATTTCCCCCTCATTTAAATTTGATAGATAGAGTTATGTCCTTCAACATTGTGTTTTAATATTTTTTTTAAATAATGGATTGTGTGGAGGTTCAAATTTAAGTGTGTCAGTGGGTTTCTCCAAAGATGCATAGTAGCAGTAAAAATCAAACTGTGACAACAAAAAAAAAGAGAAAAATGTCAGTTGTGTTTTTGTAGAAAACAAAACTTTGATATGGGCAGTGGAACTGAACAGGTAACATACATGTATCAGTCACAAAAAAAATCAGAAAGGCAATAGTCAGCTGAAATAGTTCTTTCTTGTTTTTTTCAGTTTCTTACCCAGTGGTAGTTTGCTGGCAGCATCTGGTCCCTTGGTCTTCTTCTTCTTCTTTCCAACTCTGGTGGGAATTGGAGGCTCATACTTCTTTTTCTTATCCTTCAGTAAGAAGTGCAACAAATGCAAGACACAGTGTTCATATTTTTGAATATTAACAGAACAGTGATTTATGTAGTCATGTAAACCTTCTTCTGGTAAATACTTCCTCAGTAGTTACACTTTAGTTTAACATTTTTTATATATACAGTGACGTGCCATACAAAACATGTATAGCAATCCTTTCTAACTGTGATTAGTGAGGTACTATATATTCATAAAAACACAACACATTTGCTCGACTGTGTGTCACATATGGCTGATGTACCTGACATACTCATGTAATTCTTTTTTTCATATAAAAGGTTTTAAGCATGTAATAACAGTTGTAAACATCCGTGTTTAGCTGACAGGCAAAGACATTAGCCAGCAGAAGGTGTGCCACTCACCTTGTCATCCTTCTTGCCTCCTCCTGGACCGTGGCCACCACTCTGGTTTTGACCCTTAATTAAATTCAGACAGGTGATGATGGTACAAGTGATGAAAAAGTCCTGGCAGTAGTTATCTTAACATTAACTACTTAGCTTAGCTGATTACAATTAGCTAACGTCGCCACTACATGCTCACAGCTAATTTAAATGTTTTGTGTATACACAGACACATAAGTGGTAAGAAATATCACTAATGTTAATATTATTGGAGCATCTACTGTCTCTAGACAATGAATGACTTTGCATCACAGAGCCACCACTGCGAACCGACAAAAAAGAGCTAACGTCGCTAGCCTTTCCCTATTAGGACGTGGACGACTTGAAAGTATATTGTTAATTCACAAATAACACATAAACATACACCGCGGCAATAATGTTAACGTTTAAATGTACCCGTTATGTTATCTTGATAAATAAATCCGTTTAATATAATCCATGAACGAGCCGCAGGAAAAAAAAATGCTTGCTCACTTACCATAGTTACTTGTCGCTTTGGGATGACGTCAGGGGGTACGGCAGCACTGTTGGACAAAAATAGTTTTTTTAAATTCATAAAAAAAAAAAAACTTTATTGACAATTCGTTTGTCATACACCAATAAAGAAGGCATAGCAAACAGCTATCGAAGGGAACAATTAGAAATACAAATTCAGAATGGAAAATATAAAAAAAGAAATAAAAAAATAGATTTTAAATAGAAAATAAATACATGAAAAAGAAAAAAGGTAAGCATTAAAAAATATATAAGAAATAAGGGGGATTTAACACATAAATCAATCAAAAGGTGGTGGACAAAAATATTGATAGTGAGTTCTCCTTGGTCAAACCAGCCGACACTACATTTTGAGTGCCTTCTTATTCTAGCCTTTATGGTCGAAGCACAAAAAACAGCTCAGATCTAGCGTACATGCAGGACAAGCGATATCCGGTTTTCAAAACAAAACGTTAGAAAAGCCCCACATTCGTATGGAAAGCATTTTTGAAATTAGGTAATATAAACTTAGGCAATATAAAAAGGTTTTAGTCACATGAACACACAGATGGGAGACATTTAATTTAAAATTTCTCAAAATTGATTTTAAGAACGTAAGTAGTCGCCGATGTGTCTTAAATTGTTAAAATTGGACATTTTTAAGAAATCTTTTACATGGGTAAAACTGTAAAAAAAAAAGTAAATACTGGGTCAATTTCAATATGCAGGTATTCAAAGATGTCCTAACATCATTTATATTTACCATTGCCAGAAATTATTGTGATATCAGAAATTCTACATTCATTATTTTCCAATGGCCCAAAATAAAAAGCCTCTTGACCTGGTGTGAATATATGCTATTCCATCTAGTGTCCCTTATATGCTTTATGTATAATTGTGAACGCTTTATTGTGAAAACCAGATGCCCCAAACTCTGCTTGTGCGCTCATTCTTGGCTGGGTCAGTGCTTCTACCGTAAGGACTAGAATAAGGGGTCAATTCAAATGTAGGGTCAGCTGGTTTGACCACGGAACGTCTTAGTCAGACAGGATATTTTTGGTAAATTTTAATCATGTGTATTAATTGCTACTATATGACACACTACTATATGATACTTTTTTAATTAAAGAAAGAACAAGCAAAGCATTTTATTTCATATGTAAATGAAACGAAAAGGCATGATACAAGTGCTGAAAATGATCACTCTATTCTTTCATTAATTGTTGGAAGAAAACTAGATAGTGAATACCTGACCATGGGCATATGTCATCAGAAAAACATAACAGTAGATAGTATAATGAACTACTGCGTATACTGTTACGTATACTGTTGCGTATACAAATTTCCAACAAATTATGCAATGTACATCAGCTAAGACCAGATATTTGAATTAAGTCCTTGCCTGTTTTATTTGATGTAAAAGTGAAGTTTTACATGAATTAACTTTGCTTGCAAAAAAAATCACAAATAAGTGAATAAGTCACAAAGAAGTGCTACTGACGTTCGCTAACTGCAGTGAGGAAATATTATTTTAATATTAACGTGCTACAAAATTCCAATACTGACTATATTAAAGAAATGTCGTTTAATGTGCTTAAATTATAAATTAAACAATGTTTCAGGAATTCAGATGTAATCCCTGTAGTGTGTGCATGTGTGTTACCTCTTTAGGACCTTTTTTCCTCCTCAAGGACACCAAAAGCTGGTTCTTGTGAGGCACCAAAACAAAGAAATTGATTTGTTGGCAAAACAAGACATTTGAGAACATCATCATTTCCAGGTTTATGAAACCATTTTCTGGACCAAACAATTATAATGATTTAGAAAATAATCGACTGGTTAATAGATTATGAAAATAACCATGAGTTGCAGCCCTAATATTTTGAAAGTAAACACTATGTTCTAAAATGAGTCAAATGGTGATTGTAAGTCAGACCATGCATTGTGTAACAGTGAATACCACAAAAGACACAATGATGTGCAATGTTGTTATTTTATCATGACATTTCATGTTCCTAAAATATAGAGGTTTAACAATATGTTTCAACATAGATTTAACACTAAAACTTTGCACTAAATCTTACGATAAAGGACTAGTGTGTAATTTGATAAATTAGCACACTGTCATTCAAGTTAATTAGTTTATTGAACATTTCTTCATGAGCATCACTTGTCTGGTGTTATTAATGGGTAATGTGATTTTGCAGTTCATTATTATTCATTCTGTGTGGGTCATAGCAGCAGGTACAAAAGGCAAACTGTATACTAAGCACTTTATTGTGCACTTAGTTATTAAGGGACAAAAAAAGGAGTTGGCTAAATGATGCAAATGTATCAAAACTTTTTAAAATTGATATCAAGATCCTTGGTGTGGATGTTTTGCGGTAAAGAGGAGGGAATACAGCTCCAGACATAAAAGTGTCTTTCCTTAATTTATTTTCTGACATTCTTGAGTATAGCAACACATGCCAGATGGGTCTCACAGTCGTGATTTATACACAGACGTTTTCACTTAATATGTGTCACACATGTGCACATGATAAATCAGCAATTATGCTCACGACACTGACAGAACATTCCTTCTTTCCTAATTAATTCATTCATTAATGCAATTGGCTAATCGTGAATATATGTTGGTGACAGAAGTCCTTGCATACAGTATATGCAGCTCTCCGTGTCTCACCTCTACCTCACACAGACTCACTCTATTTGTGCATGCACAGAAACAACACAAACAGACAGGAACACACTCTCATTTGTGCAAAGATATTATTAATCAGTGTAGGCAGAGCCTCTCTGTCATGTTCTCTGCTTCTTTATTAAGCTATATTGTGTGTCTATCTCAGCGTGTGTGCGTGTGTGTGTAGGATCAGTGGCAAGTCAACATCTTCTGGTTTGTGTATCAGATTCTCTGTGTAAGGGTGAGTTTGTCTCCATAGCAAAGAGTGGAGGCTGTTCTATTCAAAGTATTTGTGTCTCTTTCATTTATCTGTCAGTAAATTTCAGTACTTAATGTTATTCTGTCTTTCTCTGCTGTTAATACAGACTTGTTAATAATGTAGGCAGCATCTCAACCCTGGTCCTGGTATTGATGAGAGTAGGAATGTAAATAAACCCCATGAGTAAGTTAATCCATAAACTATATACACTATGCCAATTGCATAGACTCTGGAATCATTTACAATGGATGAATTAAAGCTGCTGCAGATGACTCTTCCCTCAGACCTGCTGCTCTTTGAAAACCCAAATTTGTTTGAGTCCTTGACCTTAAACAGGTAGACAAAACCATGCTACCTGACTCAGAAAGCAAATAATTACACTGCTTCACTGCTTATTTCTACGCTGATTTGAAAATTATTTCAGCAGTCTCTACTGGAGCTTCTCAAACTTCAAACATACACACATATATATATATACATACATATATATATATATATGTATGTATATATATATACATATATACATACACATATATATATAATTTCTTCGTTTCTTTTCTTCTTTACATGAATTTGGTAAATTGGGGAATATTTCTACAGTAACTGCACTTACCTGAAGTTCCTCAAAGGCCCAACAGTGGGCCCCAGTGCACACTCTACCTATTAGAAATACATGTATTTGTGACCTACTGTATGAAGCAGGAAAACCCCTCTAATGTATAAAAACATTAAATGATAATGGTCTTGGCCATATTATATACATTGTTGCAAAAGTCTTCCAGAGCATCTGAGAGGAGCACAAAAAATGTATTTGTAAAAATAAATAATAAAATTAGAAATCTTTTATCTATTGTTTTCCATTTTTAGTGGTTGTACAATTTATATCTTGAATTTGATAGATTGAATGTGATTGTATTATCCTTAATATGAAAATATGATTGTTTATGATTTGTTTTTGTTTTGTGTCAGTCACATGGTTTGTTTGAAAAGTAGACTTTGTTTGACTGATTCATTTATTCTCATTCCTACCTGGTACCCACCTGTGAATTATTGACAATTTTTTGTCTGCAGCTGCATCAACTATATTTAAAGATACAGTATGTAAAAGAAATTGAACATAACATAATAATAGTTTATTAACTTTTTAAAGCAGTGAAAAGCTACTTTTTAGCAGCTGACCAACTATGACTAGTTTCTTTGTTTTTGCACATCTTTCTTTGTTACTCAGCATATGCTTAATTAATGCTGCGTGCCATCTGGCAATGATCTCACCTCCTCCTTATTTTTTCTTGTGAACTGAGCTGATTTTGCAGCAGATAAGTCACAGGCACAATATCCTTACAACCTTTGAAGAAACATAAAAAAGGGGGATTACATCGGCTGTATGTATTCTAAATGTGCTGTTTTGGTAGGTTATAATTTCAGTTTGACAACATGCCTCGCGGCTCCCTGATTCACAACTGCAACAGAACCTAAAGTAATCACACCATGTCATTTAAACCTTCTTTTTGATGCATTTACAAAAGGGGCAGCAGCCTTTTAAATTAAGCATGATGTGATGTTCATAGATCCTTCTTGTCACTACCTGCTTGCAAAAGTCAATCCCTGTGTTTACTGTGCTTGCTGGGAATCCAAAACAAAGCGCAAACCACGGAAGGAGACAGACAGCTGTTTGTTTTACTGCACTTATATCAGTATTGACCACGTACAGGTCAGTGCTGCATCATTACACGGATGGTTACACTCTGTGTGTAACCATGGTTCTCTGAGTGACAAGACTATCTTAATATGACAGAGAATTGTCCTTATGTCCGCACACAGCTACAATAATGGACAGCAAATCCCAAGGTAAACAGCAGTCTCGTGTAATAGGTTTCATTTCGGACTTGGAGTACTGCTCATTCAGCTTTAGATTGGTCTCTTTAGTGTGTAATGAGGTCCCCAGTGGAGGCTATGTCATGGTAACAGATGAAAGCAGAACCTGAGGGGGTTATGGAGAGGATTACAGTGTGGCTGTGAAACACTGAATGATGTGAATGTGAGTGATATTGATTGTCTGATATATATATATAATATATATATGTGCTTCTTCCTGCATGATATTATTATTACATACTCGTACTATGATGATTCTATAATAACTAATGCTTGACACAAAACAAAGAAACACTTGTTTTATTAAAGCTATTGTTGTCATTTACAGAGACAGAAGTAGCATGGACATGTGCAGAATCACAGTACGGTATTGTAAAGTAATGCAGATGAGTCAAAAGTTGTGCTTACGTTGTGAAGTAACATTGTGTGCACCAGGTCTTTAAAGCATGGATACATGGGCTGCTGACTGGCCTTTTTTTATGTATCACCATGGAAACTGAATTCCTCACAGGGGAACGTTCCAGCACTCGGAGTCTGATCCAGATGTAAAACTCGAAGAAACCTATCATGCATCATTCATGTTGTCGTGGTTGTTACAGGGAAGTAGGCTGAGATATAGCTGTTGGAGGTCAGACTGCTTGTCGATGTGAAGGATGTATTTTGTAGTCATAAATTCAGACTCGTAGCCAATTTGTTTTCTCTCTCTCTTTCTCTCGCTCTCTCGCTCTCCCTTCAGGATTTCGGTCTTCGCTGCGATGTTTAGTGTCAAACTTATGATCTCGTTCCCTCAGCCTTTTGTATCACCTGAAAAGAAGATTCACACTCTTCACCCCCCCCTATCTGTCCACGCTTGTCTCTGCCAGCCTGTTGTTCATGATGCCAAGGGCACCCACTCCTCCTGAGAATCCGTTCTGGCGTGAACTGGAGCTGGACTGGCGTGGGTGACCGATGGCCATCTCCGATAGCTGTTTCTGCATAATGGCCAGGTTCACCTGTGGAGCAGAGAGAGGAGGAGGAGATGATGAAATTAACGGATGAGGAATATATTTGTGATCTGTGTGTGGAAGTGGTACCTGCAGGCCTAATAACCTATTAAAGCAGAAGATGGTGTTTATTTTTCTCTCCTTTGGTGTATTGGTGCATATTGGTTGTATACACAAAAATGCAAAGGTGGGGGGTTTTGAGATTTTTTTTTCACTCCTGGACCAGTTGTGCAATAATAGTGTTTTAGGGCTCCCAAAACCATGTGCTTCCAAAGCCGATATGATAAAAACAACTTTTGTGAATTCTCTAAATCTCTTTATTATGTGTATGAGCCCTGAACATCTGTCCTGAGTGATCCAGTCAGTGCTTGAAATGCACCTGTACTTTTCGGTATGCAGTACCGCACTTTTAATTTACCATCTCATGAGATGCTGGTACTTTGCTTGGGTTATATGTCCAACTCACTATTATGGCCCAGAGGAATCATTCCTCATGGTGCACTATAGGTGATGTTCAGGTTCAGAGTCTAGTGCTTGTATTGAGTCACCCGTCTAGAGTTTTTATTTTTAGTGTTAAACAAGAACAATAACTATCAGGCAGATGATCTGCTGTGGCAACCTCATAAGGGAGAGGCCAAAGGAAGAAGAATCTCTCATAAAAATGTTCACTGACTACTTGCAAAATGTGTAATCTAATTACAGCGTGGATAAGGGGAGTGCTGGCACTTATTTTTTTTCCAGTTGATGCACTGGATCCAATCATTCCTCTGACATGACGTCAGTTTCATTTGAATACAGGGTGATGGAAGGCAGAGGTCAGAGGTCACAGGAGATGCATCTATGACACATTTTAATGCCGGGTGTGAAAAACCATATTAAGCACTATAATTGGATCAAAAAGGATGGATGTTTTTACAAAGCTGAGTGGGGCCACAGTTACTCTCCAACACATAGACCTTTCCCTTTCATTTTTACTCAGCAAACGCAGTGTGTACAAACTAAGTAAAGTTGTAAATTGAATTAGAGGAAAGTGGATCTTAAATACACTACCTATATGCAAAGTACAATAAAATATCTCCAGTGCTGTTTGGCTTTTAACATCCCTAAACCAGACTTTGTGTAGTTGTGAAAGTTGTGTTGGATCTCCATTGCAGTTTTTTTGGCTTTAAAATCTATTTGCTGTTTTACTTTGAAATGACCTCATGCCTCTCTAATTTTATTTCCTCACAGGAAGGACCCATAAATGTTAACTGTTTTCCATAAGGTTCTCATTTAAGTTGGACATTTGGATGTTAATAGAACTAACTAACTAATTGGATGTGTTATCACAAGTCCAGCCGCCTGTGTGATGACCGGAAAAGAAAAACAAAGGCTGAATATGTTCCTGTTTCTGTGAAGGCTCTCACTCTTCCAGCTTATCTTTATCTTCAGGAGTTGGCTTGAGGCAACTGGACTTTCTTGAGTTATTTCAAAGATGTGTCACCTCTCATCTACAAGAGGCTTTCAAGAGGCGTCATTCGTTGTTGTTGGCGGCTGTCGGGGTGCTGTTTCCACGGCCTCAGAAATGATTTTTCCTTGATTATTTATTTGAGATGACACCAGTTTGATTGTGTGGACAGCAGTGTGATTGACCGCTGGTATATTGAACATCCGGTTGCAAAATGTTAACATGGCACTGGCCAAATCATGATTGTGGGGGCTTCAAACTGAAAATTCAGATTCTTATAGGTGACGTCACAATCAAGAAACTTGGTTTTCATGCGTGCCCAATTCTCTCTTCTTTATTTAGCCTCTTTGCTCCCCAGTCTTCTTTGTGAGTTTGTCTGTCTTGTTTCTGCTCTGTTCCCTGATGGTCCCTTTCAGTTAATTAAATCCTTTATCCCTGTGCTGCATATTTGTATCTATTTTCTCTACCATTCCGACCTTTGCACAGATTGCATAAAGATGTACTCAAAACTTAGTCACCTAATTGGATAGAAAGAGGTTACCATCATTATTGTCAGGTTCCCAGTTAGAGGTGGCTCAAAACATTTTTTGTGACTATACAGACACTAATATCACAGTACTGATTACCAAACTCAGTCAGTTTCAATCCCTAGAATAGATGATGCTGTGTCACACCTGTGCTAATGCATTGAGCAACTGCTTGGCATACACATACAGCCCCCATTATCTCAGTATGTGATCCACTTACACAAGCACTTCATTTTATTGAATAAAGTGTGTCCGCCTCTGCTACACTAGGTGGTGCTATGCACCTTTTAGTTTGTTAGTATAACACGATTTCCAGTTTATCTAGCAGCCAGTTGTTAGCTTGTTAATCCCTCTATAATATCATGAGCGTTAAAATATTCTTGAATCCATTTCCTCGTCAATCCAACAAATGTACAGAAACATTTTGTAAGTTGACCCACTTTGAGAAATTTGACCAACATGTTCACTTATATTTTAAACGTCAGGTTTAGGTTTTGGACTAAGATAATAATTTATTTATTTTTTCAATATCATTGAAACATACTGACTTTCTGTTAACATGTCGACTGCATCTCTTTTGAGTTGTACTTAGTGACGCCTTTATGCAATATTTTACACATCGTAAATAATTTTACTTTTCTTAATCTGATATCTGATCCAGTGATTTTGACCCATGTTGGGCCAATCCCTACGCTGAGTCTCAGATCAGCTCATCCCTAACTGAGTTTTAACACTGTTTTCAGTTGTAGTGATTTAATCAATCAGACAGCAGTGAGTTTGGTGACATACAAAGCAAGGAGATGGGAGATAGTGAAAGTTGTTGTGGTTCAGGCTATTTCCCAGTTGGACTTTTAATAATAGCAGTCGGTCAAGCACTGTTCATCGGAAAGTGAAAGTATCAGTGTTTGACGTCAGCGTAATCACATCTTTTCGGCAGAAACGTGCCATTTAATATTCATCAGCCAAAAACTTCAGACTCTCTCATCAGAGTTTCCAATACGAGTGTGATTTTGACATTCAGTAGCGCACACCACTCATTCCCCTCATCTCAGCATCAGTAGGACAGCAGTTATGGAAATGTGTGGACAATTCACACCTCTAAGCATCTGTAAGGGCTGTTGAAAGTGTGAGAGCAATGGATTAAGGTCATTTGTATTCAGAGGAATTTTTACATATAATATTTAGAATCACTACAATGATTTTAATGAGTTTTAATATTGAGGTTGCACACAAATATTATAGCTTATAATAATGGATGTGACTGAGAGTGGGCTGAAGGAGTTGATAACTGCAGTGAATATGACTACATTGAAACAAGATTATTATCTTGATGTTCTGTCGACTACTCATGTAAGCAGTTAAAATGTAATCAATCTTGGCATTAACTCAATACCCTGTTAGCAATAAGTCAAATGTTCAACCACAGTTGGCTCTAGACTTGCAGCTCTCACCTTATTGGCTGCTAAGAAGTCCTTCATGGAGATCATCTCCCCAGACATCCTGCGACCAGTGTCAGTCTCGCTCTCATTCATGGCGTCTGTCTCGATCGAGGGATCCCTGCGGGTTCGGATGTGACCTGGGGCCACCACGTTTCGTCGAGGGTGTCTGTGGGGGTGGTGACCCCTCTTGGGGTAACAGCAGCGGCAGGGGGCATCCAGCCTCCTTAGCAGCCAGTTAAGGACCTGCTTGATGACGATAGAGATGACATTGAAGAGAGAGTAGATGCAGCAGACGCCAGTGAGGATAAAGAAGAAGTTGCCCAGCCTGTATGCCACAGTTGCATGGCCCTCATAGACGACTCGCTGGCTGCTCACCATATCACCAAATCCGATGGTGCTAAAAGCCACAAAACAGTAGTAGAGCGAGTCCAAGTAGCTCCAGTCCTCAGCTGCAGAGTACATAAGTGAAGCGCAGCATGACACCAAGATGGCTGCCACTCCTAGGATGAGCATGACGCAATAGACCGAAGGCTTCCACCCAGCCAGGTCCTCACCTTTTACCCCTCTGCTTCCTGTAGCTCCAACAGCTCTGCGCTCCGCAGAGACTTGCCTGCCGTTCTGTGGGAGCACAGCTTTGTTATGGCGTCGCTCATGACAGGACTTGAGCACAACAGCAATGACAGTAATGACACGTTCCAGGAAGAGGTTGAAGAAAAGGATAGTGGCTGCGCAGCCAAGCAGACCGTAGAACATCAGGAAGACTTTCCCTCCAACAGTGGCAGGAGTGGTCATCCCAAACCCTAAAGATGCACAATATTAGGAAAATGTGATAATTCAGTGATAGTTCAGGCATTTTGAACTGGGGTTACATAAGGTGCTACACAAGAGTGTTGACTCTTGTTAGCTTATGGATTTATGCTGGTCTATACTGCTACCTTATTTGATAAATTTGTATCATTGAAGTAAATCCAAACAAAGGATTTCAAACACAAAAGTCAATGACACATTTGCTTTTAGTGATGAAGCCAACTGTGGATTAACAACTCCTGTGTACCAGAATGTAAAAATTGCAGATTTTCTCCATGAACTTTGGCAAAGGGCATAAACTGTGTACAAAGTGGCACAAACTTTAGTTTTCAGTTGGAAAAGGCTATCTTATGATGTGATAAAGTGTGGGAATATACTGTTTTCTCAGACACTGATTTTAGAGAGATATTTAATGAAGTGGCTAAAACCTTTTTTTTCTTATGTTCTCACTGCAAGCCATGAAAGTGAGCCTCTATGTTTAAGGCTGACTTCCCAGCGCCCATGGCACCATGGGGGCATGAAGCACTGTGTGTCAGCATCTCACAGAACCAAGAACTATCCCTTTCATGAACGTGAGCTCCCCAGTTTCTCTTGTTTTCCATTCTTGCAATTACATTTGAACAGGCAGGGACAAATGTAATAAAGTGAAGGTAATACTTTTATCTTAGTCACGGCCTACAAACATTTTAGTTTTACAGATAAATGCATAGATTATTTGTAACGTTTAGAAAGGATGATCATTTCCTTCCAGCTGCTTTAGTTCACCTTATAAAACAAAATCTCATGAACAAATAATACTCATCTCTTCTAGAAGTTGAAACATGCAGCATGACACAGTCTTCAGGAGTTGCCACCGGTCATACTCTCCCTCTCGTTTTTTTAATGTCACTCACGCTGGGCTGTTTTCAGTCTGAGCACACCACTGTAATCAGTGCCAATGTTTTTGACTGAGTGTGTGCTTGTAGGTGTGAATGCATATATGTCATTTCACTGTATTGCCTCCTGGTATTTGACCACTGACAGGCCCATTGGAGCTCCTTCAGATCTCACTGAGATCATTTTCCTTTATTTTCAAAAGGTTAATTCATCTGATTTTCCATTGAGAAAGACTGACACAATGAGTGCGTGTGTGTGTCCGTGTGCACGAGATCTTTGTCTCCTGAGAACATGCAGGTGAACGAAATGGCAGTCAAAAAGAGACATCTTTTCATACTTTTTACCCCCCATTTAACACTAAAAGCTAAATGAAGCAATGTCTGCTGCCTGTCTTCTATATTACATTAATAACCTGGTTGAAAATCAACATTAGATTTCTCATGGCAACTACAATTACACATCTGATTGTTTACAGGCCCAGCAGCTGTAAATTCTTACAACCTGATATCTCTTTTCTATTTGCAGAGCTAAGACAAATGTTACAGAGTCTCACATCATGAAGAACCTACTCTGCATCATGTCTAATTGCCGCTCTACCACAGGCATTCAGGCTTCTTGTGGCGGCTTTGATTACCTCCGCATCGAAATTAATTCTCCAGGTGCTAATTGAGCTGGAGTTTTCTTTCAAACACGGCGATAAAATTAAACAAGCAGGACACCACAGATGTGTTTTTCCTTTTCCTCTGGTTTCATAAGCCTTGTACAAATGTGATGATGTGCCATTAACGCTGTTCCATAAAACACACAGCACATGAAAGTAAAGAGTGTATGACTGTGTTAGTGTGATTGGAACAAAGGCATCAAGTTGTGCAACACAGTCCTAACTTGAATTAGGTAAATCGGAACATTTATATTTGAGAGGGCTTATTCAATATCCACTGAGCAGTTATGTAATAAGACTGATGTCACGTTTGAGTCTGTAGTATGAACTACAGAGGTGGATAGATTTGTTGGTACCTTTGTGGCAGACAGACAAGTTTCATTCTCCCTGAAAAGGTACTAAATCAGTGGTCAGCAACTGGCGGCTCGAGGGCCAAAACCGGCCAGCCAGCAGTAATATACGGCCCAGTATACGGCAGAGGAATTCAATTTCGTAAAGATTTTTTTAAATAGTTTTCTTATTTCTGAGCTAAAGAACTGAGCCAAGCAGTTTTAAGACACAGTCAGTCTGTGGCAAATTCATGTTAACATATCTCCTAATTTGCCATTGTTGTTAAAGATTGAATAGTTTATATTAGAAAAAATAAAATTACTACTACTAAATTAAAAGTCAGACTTACATTTTCTAAAAATGCATGTGGACTAACTGCAAAGCATCTAGGAGAATATTCGTTGGACTGATGAGACAAAACTGGAGCATTTCTGCATCATCACATCACCTCTATGTTCATGGACATAAAAATTAAGTTATGGGGCTTGAATCATAACACACTAGGCATTCTGGTTCAAAAACTCTCAGGTCTAACAGTGGACTATTCTGAATTGTTTTGCTATGAGTCCTGATCTTAATCCTACTGAACATCAATGGGAAGGTCTGAAAAATACAGTGAGGAGAAGGTATTCTTCAAACCTGAGACTGCTCAGTGGGCTAAACTGTTGGCAGAGGCAAAAGTCTTATGGGGAGTTACAGAGGTTGCTATAGGTGGCAGTGATTGCTGCTAATGGATGTGCAACGAAATATTAAGTTAAAGAAACATTCATTTCTGTCCGTGCCATTTCCATTTTCCATTTGTTTTATCATTTAAAGTATTTAGATGAATCACAAAGCAAGGGCAAAGCCTGGTTTGACAACATCAGCCTTAGCTTATCACAATATATGGAAAACAGGGAAGTGGCGTGGTTCTGTCTGAAAGTAAGAAAATTGTCATGTTTTGTTGTGGTTGAGGTTTTGTGTGTGTGTTTTGCATCAGCTTGGCATGATGGCAGATTTGCATAAGTACTGCACAACAAATGAGACCACTTCTATTTTCAAGAAGTCATTTGCAGTCCAGTGACTTTCAATGGCAAAAATGCTCTTCCTCTAAATCTGTCAACACATCACCATGGCTGCAAAGTTGTCCACGTTTCTTCAAGTGCCGTACTTGATATACACTTATCAGCCATGGGAAAAAAACTGATTTCAATGCTCAATTTCAATCACAAGAGATATAGGTTCAGATTTTGTAAATTCGGGATAACAACCTACAAAATAATGGTAAAATTACATTATTGACACAGAATAAAGCACATTCATTTGCAATCAGCAGACCTTAGATATTCTGTCAACGGTGTAGATTTCCCATTTTCTTTCAGTAATACCATCTTTAGCTTCCAAAAGCCACATCCACAAACATAGCATCACATTTAAAAAACCCTAGAATATTAAGATTCTGTGACTGGATATTAAATGCAAGGGCTTCAACTTATTATTGAACCTTTATTATCTTTTCAGCTGATGATTAATTTGGGCAATCTCATGCTCATCTAAGCAGCAGAAGAGCTCCAATTGTGAATAACTAACACAACAAACCTAAGTGTGGTGTTTTCTAATCCTCTCATCAACTTTCACAGCAAACTATGTTTTAGCTGAAAGAAGTTTCATTTGAAGCATTTATTTTGCTACTCACTACAATAGTGTTTCTCAAATGGTTGACTGACACTGGGCCCAGATTGAGTGGGCCGTGGGACTGGACAATTCTCTTTATTGGTATTTGGCGCTTAACAGCTCCTATCTGCTCTCCACAGCCACTGTACTGCTATACTCAGTGTGCATAACCAGGGTTTTTACTGCCAGATGCAAAAACCTTCAGAGAGGATAGGATTGTTATTTTTCTTATTTGCTCAGCTGTGCTTTTAAACTGGAAAGGAAACACGTTAAGTGTTTCACTTGGTCCACCCTATTTCAGTCAATGTACCTATGACATCTCACATAAGTTAAAACAGAACATTTTGTACAAAATATCAAAATACAGTACATCATATACTGGCACTCATCCTAAAAATACTGGAATAGGAATTCCGGGCTTCAATGGTGTTTTTATTCATTGTTTTAAAAAAATCAGGTTGTGACTTCATGCAAGCACTTAATAAAAACAGGAAGAAAAGGATGAGAACAGCTTTGATTGTAGGCAGTGAATGAATGAAGAGCTCTGTTTCTCTGCAGAGAGCTGGATTTAAAAGTACTAAGCAGGATATAAAAGCATATGACATCTGCTGGAGCAATGATGACTTCATCAAACAGTGCTAAGATGAATACAGGTGTCCTCTGTAAGATCAAAGATATGACGCAGATGCCCTAAAAGTCAGTGGCCTTTCATTCTGCACGAGATCAGCTGGTGCATTACTGTCAGCGTGTGATAGTACAGTCAGCAGTTGTGTAGTGATGTGCAAGAACATTTTGATACTGTCTCAAAATGATGCATCTTATCTAATTAGGTTATAGCGTTTACAAAACAAGATTCTGTCTTTAGTCCAAGTTTTAATGAGAAGATTGTCATAGGCTTTGGGAATCACTTGGTCACTCTAACAGAGACAAAATAAAATGAGATCACTTATAGGCTTGACCATGTTCTGATATTCTGATTTAAATTATTATTAAAGTTAAAACATGGCTTTGCTATAGAGGCAAAGCATACAGTGTAATAACTGATTATGTTTCCATGTTTTTATGCTCGTGTTATCATCAAAACTGATTTTTTACACAACAGCAGAGACATATTCTATTCTATTCTATTCTATTCTATTCTATTCTATTCTATTCTATAAGAATAGGTCAAATATAGTTTTGAAATTGATATGTTTTTGTTAGAGGTGATTGGAAACATTGATTTAAAATGCTCGTGTCTTCATCTCACCGATGGTTGAAACCACAGTTCCCACGAAGTAAAAAGCGCCCGTGAAGTCCCATCGAGGTCTGATCGTGTCCACGCGGATCCCGGCCACGTTCGCCTCCTCGTAGTTCCTCAGGAACTTCTTCAGTTCCTCCTTACTTAGGTTGTACTTGAGGCTGAAATGCTCGAACCTCTGCGCCCAGCGCTCCTTCGCCTCTCGTTCCTTCGGCTGCTCCAACGCGGAGAAAACCGCGGCCCCACAGAAGAGATAGATGATGATGAACAACGCCAACAGCAGAAACCTTGCGTTATCCTCGTTGATTGGACTCGAGCCGCAGCAGCAGCCGCTCCTACATGCCATTATGTTTCTGTTGTCGCCGCGGTGCAGTTGCAGAGAGGGACCTGTGGCATGGTGCTCTCAAAGAAAACGCAATCCTATGGAGACACCTGAGCAAGGAATGTGTTTATTACATCTGAAAAGTCCAGCGCATCATAAGTACAACTGTCCAGGTGCTGAATAGTCGAGTCGTTTACTTCGGATTTGTCATTTTTGCAAATATCCATTTGTACAATTCAAAGCGTTCGAGCCAAACGCACCCTCAAATGACTTCTCAGTTCATCTCCAACGAGTCTCGGTACTCTCAGTTCTGTGTTGCCAAGATGCTCAGAGAGGAGGGACCCGCGCAGCAACCTGTGGGTGCAGGGAGTCGTGCTGTTGCGCTCTGTGAGCCTGCCTCTCCAATGAAGTCTCCTCCCCAGAGCGCGCGTTTTACGCGCAGCGGATTGTCTACCATCATGTGTGTGAATTTACAGTCTCAGCCCAACAATCAACGTATGTGAAGTCTATGTAATGAAATCAACTAATTACAAACTTGGTTGATCGATTTAAGCCCGTAAAAGGCATCACACAAGCCCAAGATTGACCTGACAGTGTTCGATCTGGTTCCTCCACACACTTTGGAGGTTTGATTCTGACAACACAGCTCTAGTTTGCGTAGTGAGATCAATATCACTTGACCTTTCCGTGCTCTGATGAGGGATTCATGCTCCGGCCCACGCTTATACCCGGGGACGAAGTGAGCAAATGTCATCCGCGAAGCCACGTTTCGAAATAAATTATTCAGGATCAAAGGGACAACAAAAATCTATTTTTGTAAAGTTAGGGAGGTTCAAAACGTGGTGATACGCTCAAGGCCGTTTCAGCACCATGGACAGAACCGAGGAGTTTTGTTTTATTTACGTAACTGTTAGTTTAGTGAATTAAATGTCCGAAAATTAAAATAAAAATAAAAAAAACAGCACTTCAAGTTACGGCTTCTTTGTGCATACAACATATTCCATGCTTATACTTTACTGCAAAACAATGCATAAAAACGGACCCAGTCTTCCATTTGACAAGTTGATGCACAAAGATGGAAGTAGTAGTTGCAATGGTTGCAAAATTTCCCATTGCAAAGTCTGATCATGACATTGGTCAAATCACGAATTTCAAGGCTTCGAAACAGGGGTCGCTCTATTTTACAGTAAATCATCTAAAGGAGGAGAATAGGCTCATAACAACAATTATTCTTTGGAATAATTGTTGTTAGTGCTTCCAAAAGACAAGTTTATGTTCCATCCATCTGTTCTCTTCTTAGTATTATGTTCCTTAACAATTCCTGTTCTCCCCAAAGGCAGTTGGTTATGGCAATGGTGTTTAATAAAAGTTGGCAGTCATTAAACAGCAAGAAAAACAGAAGAAGATTGAAAAAACTGAATAATAATATGAAGAAAAATAAGAAGTACAGGAGTTGAAACAAAACACTGCCATAAAACACCAACAACAACCAACAGCCATTTATTTTATATGGGGCACTATAGTATTTGACATGGTAGTATATATTGATCAGTATTTGAACTCAAAATTAAGGTGGTTAGTTGATAAACTGTACATTTTTCTTCATAGAAATAGAAGTGAATTAATCAGTTGGCCTCATCTGCAGGAGTGGTGCCACAGTGTGTGGTGTTTTTCTTTTGATGTTGATATGTAAATTAATAATTTGTGGTTACTTAGACATCTTAGCAACATCTTCACTCAGACAAATACACAGCTTTTCATTGTCTCCTTCAGATTTACTTTGTGTAAAGGGGGCTTGGAGGGGTAGCAGCTGGTAGCAGCTAAAAATGTGACGCAATCAGAAACAGGACCTTCAAAATGTGATTTTGACACTTGTTTCGTGTCCTACAACCCTTTTTCTATGGACCTTAGGTTTAGCTTTTTGCCCTGCAAAGATGGAAATGTTACCCAAAGTTATTCAAAAAATAAAATCCTCCTAAAGTAGTGAAAGGAAAATATTTCAAACATTTGATATATATAAACAGTCAAACATTCAAAAATGTTGATTTGCATTTTCTCCTATTCATGTTAGATTCAACCATAAATGAAGAAAGTTGAAGTAAATAAGATAATTAGATTCAACCATAAATGAAGAAAGTTGAAGTAAATAAGATAATTCAGTACAATTCTAAACACTTTATTTGTCCCCAAGGGGCAATTAAAAGGCGCAGAGAACCACATAGGACACAGACAGGACATAAGCCATCTAAACAAGAGTAAACGTAAAACACCAATGTAAATGCTGTCTGCAGTGACTGATCACAACTAATAGTGCTTAAGTTTAGATAAAGTGCTGTGTGCAGTTCAGACACAGAGAAGCAGTCTGTGGGGGAAAGACAGGGTCAGAGTTCAGATGCTGGACTGCTGTGGGGACAAATAAAACAATAACATGGAGCAACAAGGACACTAAATAAAGTAAATAGGCACAAGACGTTATTACAGAAGCCATTAAACCATGTTTAGGGGGAGTAATTATGACACACAACACCAGTGAAATTGAAAAGCTTTTTTGTTTTGAATATTTTCTGTGTATCATATTATTCACTGCCTAATTGCAGTCACATTGTGACCCATTAATATTTGCAGCTGTTCGCTGTTAACAAACACCCCAAGACACAAACACGTCACTCCTGTCTTATGTCAACATTGTTGGCTGCCAGTTCATTTTAGAATTGATTTCAAGATTTTACTTTTTGCCTTTTAAAGCCATTACTGTAATGTCCTCGCTTCACCTTATTTGGCAGAGATTTTTACATTACATGAAAATGACAGGGTTTTATGCTCATCAGGTCAACGGGTAATGGCTGTCACCAGGTCAAGAAGCAGACAGTTCATTTACTGTTGCTGCTCTTAAGAACAGGTCACCCCCTGATTTATGTTCTATCACTGACCTGTTTTTGTTTTTTTTTTAAGTAAAATCAAAACATTTATTTAGAATGGCTTTTAATATTCAGTAGCACTTTAACACTTTCCCTCTGTGCTTAATTGTACGTTTTCTAATTTTATTGATTCTTATTTGTGTTTTTATTCTTTTTTGAAGCACTTTGAATACCTTGAAGATACTGTCAAGTGTTGTACATAAATAAACACTGATCGATTCATTGATTAATAATCTAAACAGCAAAGTATTGATATCTCACTTGCAATTATTTGTAGATTAATGTTGCTTCTCCTCTCATATGGGTCTGCAGTGGCTGGTGATAAATAAACCATTAAGTGTGAAAATACTTTATGTTTGTGAGTATGCAGTGGTCATACTATAGTAAATAATAAAGTACTGTATAACTTTGAAATGTATTGTGTAGTTTAGTATATTATTCTACAGTACTGTAACAGTGATCTGTAGCACTCTGCAAATGACAGTGTTATTTTCTAGTGTTACTCTATTACAGTTGACTCTATCATAACTGCTGTATATCAGTGTGTGATATGATTCCTGTATTATACAAATGTTGTGTGCCACCATACAAGTCAGCTCCAGCTCAATTTCTCTCTATTTAGATCTGTTTAGTCTTGATTCCCTGAGCCAGTTTTTAGGTTTTTATTTTTATTTTCTTTCAGGTTTTTATTCACTCTTTTTCAAACAAAGACTGACTCAAAGTATCTCTTTCTTTTCCACAGTGATGACATGTAAGGAAATAACTATTTCATTAATTTCCCCTGTGGGACCAGGGATGTTGAGTCTGTCTACTTTTGTTAAGATTTGTTTCGCTTGCGTAGCAACTGTGGAAGCTGTAAACTGAAGCACCCCACATGTTCCTTAAAATGAAATGACTAGTTTTGTGGTAAGTCCTGCTTCACTGTGGTTTAACTTCCCATAATGTACTAACAAAGTAGAAAACAGATTAACGGATAATTCACTGTTACTCATATGTGTGCAGTAATCAGCTTTTACTAGCTGGAACTAGATTTTGTTTCCTCCAAATAATACTACTAGCTATCTGTATGCAGTTTCTAAATATAGATTAATTTGTTATTTTGTTCATGAAGACAGTTTTTTTTATTATTGGTGTAAATCAGGGTAGAAAGGTCGATATTGAGCGTCTCTGGCATTCAGAGTTCCCCACACATACAAAGTCAGCTCATTTCACTCTAAACACTAATGTTTTCATCGATAGCCTGTGAACCCCATTTTTCCTCAGAATAGTTGAAGAGATTGCCGTGTGATTCTGTACACCAGCATGAATAAAAAAATCACAATGAAAACCTTGCTTTCTAACATACTGTATGTACTCTGCGTATGAACTCATATCTGTGCATACATGGTTTTGATTACAGGCATTAATTGTGAACATTTACAGGCATGAGGGAGCATATATGTCACTTGTTTATTTATGCATGGACACAGAGATCATCAGCCTTGCCTGTTTATGTGGCTTTGATGCTGTCACCTACAGTTGCTGTCTCTCTCAGCCTACACCTGCCTTGACCTCATTTCAGCCATAGTAAAAGAAAGTTGGTCCAAGTGGGTCAAACTGAGTGGATCCTACTTAAAAACATGACATGAATTCTGTTAACTGTATTCATTAATTGTATTGTTAATTTTATTTATATAGCCAAACATCACAAACACAATTTGCCTCGAAGGTCTTTTTGGTCTATACAGCAGGTGATACCCTCTTTTCTTAGCCCTTCACACTGAGTGAGGAAAACAAGGTCTCAGTCAGTCCCAAACCTGTCCTTCTGAATATGTTTCTTCTGGCCTATTAAAAAAAACACACACAAACAAACAGGAGGCTGTTCACAATATGAAATGTACAACTTCCAACTTGCTAAAACCTCATACAAAGAAACACCACCACCCCTTTGCTAATGCATCTCTTGGTATGATCCATTAATTGGGCCTCTTTAAACCAGGCTCCGCCCTCCAACCAGGAAGCAACATCTAAAGTGCAGCAGACATGGTAACTGAAAGACAAGTAGGAATGACTTTATACAACGAACACCAACAACAAAACAGCGTAAGTGTCAAATGTAGAGGTAAACATCTCAAACCAAAACCCTGGCCATTGTTTGTGTTTGTTGACTGCAAAGGAAATAACAAAAAAATGTCAAAACAATTTGTAAATTTTGTGGATAAAAAAATGATTTCTCTATGTACTAAGCGTTTTTGAATCTTATACCTTTATTTAAACTGGGTTTCTGTGGATACAACCTTCACATGGGTGAGCACGAATCCATGTGAAGAAAGAAGCAATTTAAAAACCTTTTGTGGCTCCTTAAACTCCAATAAACTGCCTCCAGAGATGTCATTTGAGTTTGGGTCAGTTCAGTGTCACAACTACAAGTGTGGAAGTTTGGAGTTCTGAAGATTTGCAGTCATCATACCTCTGTGGCCCAATTCCCATGTCTGCTTGAGACATGATATATGATTGTGTCATGTGACTGTGAGTGTTTGAAGTTGCTGTGAATTAAAATATGAGTGAAAGCAACAGAGGGGCATCACACCATAGATGAATGGCCTGCAACTGGTGGCTCATGGGCCAAAACTGACACACCAGCATTAGTATTTGGCCCAGCAGATGTTTCAATAATCAGATTTTTTTTCTTTATTATTAGTTATTTATTTTCACAAAAAAATAGCATTTTCCAGAATTTAGAGCCTTTATCCTGACAAGAATTTGAACTGTTTCAAAGATATTCTGTTGCTAGAACTGAAAATTAACTGACATATATTTGGTTTGACTATAAAAATAAAACACTGCTGTTGTAATGGAGAGCCAAGTGCTGAGAGTAAATGTAACTATTAGGATATGTTAGGCTCAAAGGAGAGGCAGTAATACTCAAAACTGAAATGATAATTATTAACCACATGAAAATGGAAAAGGTTGTAGTTTAGTAAGAGATGCTTTATTCTCTGCATCTCAAGAACATTTCTGTCTTAAAAGAGTCTTTGTAACAAGTTGGCAATTAAAGACACTACTACGTTACAACAGCAGGCAATTTTCAGTGGCAAATTTTATTTCTTTTTTGTTACATACATTTACTAAATTAGTCATTTTTGTACACGATTGAATGGTTTAGATTAGAAGAGAAAAGGATATCAATTATATTATAGGATATTAAAAATAAATCAGGTTTCAACTGATGGAAATATCAGTTGCTTAGGAAAAGAAAATTGGCCCTTGGTCAAACTTACTTGCTGACTGATATCATAGATGCTTGTTGAGGCCAACATAAAAAGTAAGAGTATATTGACTTCACTGGTTGCAAAAATAACTTTCATTGTAAGTCTACAGTAAAATGAGCCCACTTTTAACTTGATTTACATCAGGAAGGATTTTCCTCAGGAGTTAATGGTCTTGAGTGCTAGTTTTGGCTCTTTTCATTTCAATAGAACATGATGTCAGTTTGTAAAATTATGTTTCCATTTAGTATTTGTGGACTCCAGTGTGTTTGACAGCTGGTGTTGTTCAATATTTGCCTACTTGAAGGTGACAACTGTAAACTTCCAGCTGCCAAACCTCAACATGGTGCCGGTCAAATCAAGACTCCTGAGGCTTCACGTTCTGTTGTTGTGCCACTTGGGTCTTACTCAAAACATCTTTCACTGAGATGAGCTGCTGATTAACATGATTTGTCGCAAAAAAATGAAACGGTGTTTTTCCTCTTGCTGTTGGATAATTTTATTATTGTATTCCTCTTCAGGCTTCAGCTCCTCTGACCTTGTTCTTATCTGTGATTGGCTGGGCTGGCTTGAGTTTTCTCAGGCTCTGATGACATTCCCATGTCGGGGAGGTATTTGCAAGTCAAGGCCATGCCCTTGAATCACGTTGATGCAGTGTTGATTGTGTAAGACTGCTGAACGCGTATTAGCTCTGACTTCCAAACCTGTCAGCAAGTGACCTGTGGGGCTGAATATTGTGCCTTGTGTGAATTAGGCATCAATAGCAAAACATACCCATTGTAGAGTAGGTAGATGCAGTGGTGTAGTGTGGTTTACTGTAGTCGGTACACCATCAAGTACTCACTAATGTGCTGTGCTCGAGCATGTAGACTCTAAAACTAGGACGTTTTTGGCGAGAAAGAACATGTATTGCCAAGTCTGCAAAGTTTAACCAAAAAAACAAGCTTTATTAATTGTGGCTTTTGTCATACATCCTGTCTGACTGGGCCCTAATTTACATGAGGAATAAAACTCTGAAACCAAAAACATAAATCGAAATTTGTTTCAGTTTGACTTAACTTTCAGTATCCCTCTTTGATTAATGGTCCAAATCCTGCCAAGAATACATTCATTTATATAAGATGCTGCATGAAGATTTACTGTTTGGTCTGAGATCTGTTTCCATGGAAATACATTGGAAATATTCAAATAGCCTTAGGGTTATTCATGAGCTAATCATCAATATACTGTCTTTCGTGAACACGCTTGCAGAACCTCTCTAACTAACGTAACACCCTGTCTCTCTTTTCTTCATGTAGCACGTGCAAACACACATCTGGATGTGATGACTGTTGCAATTTCACGACTGGTGATGGTGACTGCGCCGCGGTGACTGCCAAGGTCACAGCTATTTGTCATCAGCGTCTGTATCAGTGAGTGGGCACTTCATCTCATTTAACCCTGATTTATAAGTAGCATCATTAGGCCAGTGCTCTAATCCTTTACACACACACACACACACAAAATGAAGAATTTCTAAAGCAGTACCGTATTTTTAAATTGAAGCTCTTGGGTTTGCAATTGTCCGCACTGCTGAAGCGTTGGATCTCAACATGAGCTCCAGCAGCTGCGGGAATATTTGTTCTGTATCTGACCCTAACCTTTGACCTTCATGGGTAAACTGCAAGATCAAAAGTTCTGGTTGTTAGGTGATATTAAAAATATTATTAGTAATGACTCTAAAGAAAAATTTCCACGGACCTTTTTACCTCATCATAAGAAATATGATGAGGTAAACAACATATCTCGATTTTTAAGCCCCTAACTTGCTTAAAATTAAATTTTCATAACAAAATAATGCAATAGTTGGTCTTAGCAGAGTAGAGCAGAGCATAGATCATGCAATAACAGATTATATGTACAGTACATGTACTGTCATGTGTTAGTATAGTGTAAGATGGAAAGAGAGAGAGAGGGAGAGCGATCTTGATAGATGTACAGCGCTTAACTAATTTATTAGACCACCACCCAAAACCACAGCTGCCCTAAATTAACAGCATTGGTAATGTTTCTGTACTGGTTAATACACCAGTATGTAGAAGCTCTTTTATCAAAATGATATTTTAAATGCTAAAATATAATTATTATTGCTTTACAAATTTATAAAAGTCAAATTATAGTTTTTTATTTGCATTCCTGAGCAGAAAGAAATAGTTTGGTTGAATGTAATGCTTCATTAATTTCTGAATCCCATCGAGCTGTCTCAAATTTGGATATAAAAAGGTGCATTATTCAGTTTATTTGCCAAATAAATAAAAATAACATTTTAGTTTTTAACAGGTTTTTATGACAGGTGGATTAATAAATTTTGTTAAGTACTGTAGATATACTGTAGATAGATTAATCTGTCTTGGTACAGTAGATAGATGTATTTGAGTTGGATGACAATGAACAGAGTTTCTTCTTTTCTAAACCTTAGTGAGTTCCCTGGATCTTATTTTACATCTTACCAGAACTTGAAACTCCAACCTACACAGTCCCCTTGTGTTTTAATGCAGGGCTGTTTTCCATCTGTCACTTCAGCAGTACAAGTTGAGTTGTTTGTGTAGAATGAAAAGTGCAGGACAAAATGATGTGTAAATACAGTAACTGGCAAATGCATGTGGTTCAAGCACACACTGCCCTCCCATTTCAGAACTACAGACTGATTCTGCTACTTCATTAATTGAGTTGCTTGAACTGTAGAAATGTGTTTCTTTGTCAAAGTGTTACTTTGCCATTTGAGCCAGATAGAAGATGATATTATGAGAGTGTAATTGGATGATGAGTATTACAGGTAATGTTGTATCACTGCTGTAGCAAAGCAAAAGACACAAATGAATCGTATGGCAGAAACATGCTCGGTGAGCACCTCTTTCTCTCTCTCTGTGTGTCTCTCTTTCAGGAGACATTTATCTGCTGAGCAAGGGGTAACCATAGTTACTAAGACTAGGTTAGGAAGTGCTGTATACAAACAACTATTAGATGCATATGGTTTGCCACCTCAGACCACCTGGTGTCAGGATTATTTCACAGGGAAAACCCTGAATGCTAAATCAACTTTGTTTGTCTTGACATTTGGCTCTGTCCCCATCCTGTCTCCATCCATCCGTCCTCCGTCTGATCCTTTCGCACACATGTCTCAAATTGTTATACCATGACTGAGCCACACACAGAGACATCTGTCCCTCACATGCACAGGTGGTTATGATGATGCTGCGTCTTCTACCTGACAGAATCAGTCTCATCCTCCGATTCAGATCACATTAAATATACAGCAGAATGCATAATAGAACTTCACTCATTACATTTCTATTCCAGAATCAAAGCATCTTTTTATCTATAAATGCTTTTTTTAATTTTGTCAGTTCACTTGTGACTGCAGTGTCCGTGGAGACGAATGGAGTGAGGACATGATGTGACTGATGCTGTTGTGTGAATAAGCAACCAGGAGATTTGCCTATTTCTGGCTCTGACCTGATTGTCTTGACTGGCAGATTAGGAATAATTGTGTTCTTAATTCGAAACCCTGGGGCGGCATTGCTGCAAACTTTATTAAACTACATTTCTGAGGCAATTTAGACATTTTTACATGCTCTGGGTCTGCAAAAAGGTTTTCCTGTTTGATTTGCTAAAATTACAGATGTTTCAGGGCTACTCTCTGTCCTGTAACAGGCCACAGATGTAAAAATAAATAAAATTTAATAATATTTAATTAACCCTTATCAGGAGAAAGTGGTGGACTGAAAGTACTTGAATGTTGGATTGTGGCATTGGTGTTTTTACAGAATTTGTTGATAATAGGTAAGTCTCCACCCTTAGTTTTAGTCATATTCTAGTCATCTGGGATCTTTCGCTATCATTCTATCTATGAATGTGTTATTATTAAGGTTATGAATTTACAACGCAGTTGTAACTGTTTTGATACAAAACATTTTTATTGTGTCATATGTCATAACGATGAAATCAAATACATTTTTTGTTTTTGTTTCAATTTTTTTCAAATTGAAGACAGTGAAACATTTACATTTGGGCTTCAATTCATACGTCATAGTTTTTGTCAACAAAACTAACATTGGCTACACCTTGACCTTACCGCACCGTCTTACTCTGCAACCCCAACGGACAGGTGCCAAAGAATGGAACAACTGGGGCTGGTTATTTTGGTACTATTTTTAATGGAAACACAAAATAATATGTTTCCGAACCTTTCCTCTCTGTGGAAACACAGCTATATAGAAAACCTGCTCCTTATTTTAATAAGAAAGAGCTCATTCTGTGGTAATGAAAACATTCATTATTCATTCAATAAAAATTCATACATTTAGCTAATTGTATAAAAACAAACCAACAAAAAACAAATCAGTATAATTTTTCAAACGAGACCTTTACAACAAGATGGGGCAATATCACAGGAGTTGCCATCATAATATTAAGTACATAGCTACAGTACTCTAAGGAAATTTGTTAAATCACCTCATAACATAAAACGTCGAAAATAGAACAATTAAACTGCAGATTTGCGTCAAATTGCAGTTTCAAATCGTTCAGAACTTCAGCTAACCCATGTTTGTATAACAGATATGATTCCTATTGCATACAGAAACTGGTCTTGGCCAGTGAACAGACTTAAGTTCATGGTACATGAAAAATATTAATATTTGCTGTGGCTTTGGGTGATGGCTTTAATTCAGTCTGAAGCAAAATCTCTCTCTATGCAAATGAGTCCACTATGTAGAAACAGCGAGCTTCAAACCCTGAGTCAATTAGCAGTTTCAGGCTGTATGGCAACATTGTCCCTGACAATGCACACACATGTGCATATCTTTAAATATTGATGTGTGTTTGCATATCTAAGAGAAGTGTCCTCTAAGCTTCATGTGCTTTACTGCACAAGACTAGTTGTCTAGACAACTGGGGGGGGGGGGGTTGTCTTGCACTGTGGCACTTTACTAACCAAGGCCAATATAGATGGGAGCTTCTTAAATCTACTGTAATTGGTCAGGGAGGGATAATGAGCTTGTTCCATTTGAGGAGAGCCATTAAAGCAAAGCTAAATTGAAGACAAGCCTTCCTTACTCTGGCCCCATGCCATCAGTGGATACAAGGAAAATATTACTCTTCAACCCCTGGGAAGTAGTTATTAGCTGGTTGCTCTGACTGCTGTTAAAGTGTCTGACCTCCACTGTAAGGGTCACTTTTTTTTTAAAAAATTTAAAATTCTGAAAAAAATCTTTTGCACTCTCTGAAGACTGACTCTGCTGAAGACCTTAAATGTTTTAATCCTCCTTTATTTCACTTATGCATTTATTCAGAAACACCTGCAACATAGTTTACTTAGTTTTTAAGACTTCTCACCAATCTCTTTATATTCAGTCTCATAATATTTCCCTGTTTGCATGTTCTCCTCGTGTGTGTGTGGGTTTTCCTCGGCTCCCTCCCACTGTCCAAAAACATGCAGATTTGGGGATTGGGCAAATTGGACACTCTAAATTGCCTGTAGGTGTGAATGTGAGAGTGGCTGGTTGTTTGTCTCTATGTGGCCCTTCGATTGACTGGCAACCTGACCAGGGTGTACTCCACCTTTTGCCCTATGTCAGCTGGGATTAGGCACCGGTGACCTCTGTGACCCTCTTGTGGAGGATAAAGCAGTAATAGATGAGTGAGTGATATATCTTCTTTCTATTCCATTAATCCTGTGGATTAATAATGTTCACTTTTGGCCAATCTTTTAATAAAGTGTTCTATTGTTATTAATTATTGAACCAGTAGACCATTTATATAGCACTTTATGGCATAATTATGGCAAAAATCCAGATACTTGGAAATGTTTTTTTTCCAAATTAACTGGGTCACTAAATAGATCTACTGGACAGATTCCATGTATAATAATTTCATACTGGCATTATACAAAATAGGGTTCATTTAAAAAATGACAAAATTTCCTGTTAAGGTGATTTAAGAAGATTAAAACAATATTTGGCTGAAACATGCTGGCAGAGATTGCATTTCTTATTTTTAGTAGCTGCTTGCTCATGACCTGCTGCTTCATTATAGTATTCTGTTGCTCTTTGTCTTTGAAAGAGCAAAAAGAAAGCACCAGAAACAAAAGTCTGCTGTGGATAATAATTATATCAATAAAGTTTGTCTATCTTCTGTTCCTGTAAATAAGCAAAATCAGGAAACATCCTAAAAGACCTCACATGGTGTTCATACCCTCTGTGGGAGCTCCATAGTCAGACAGACTGGTTGCCATGGCTATTTCCAGTGGCTTCCCCTTTGATGTGTCACAGCAGCTGTTTCTGTCCGTGTTGTACCACACTTTGCACTTTTGGACAACCAGTCATCACCAGATTGGTCTTCTGATGTTTCATGTAGCCACAGCACCCCACTGGGAAAGCCTGCCATCAATGTGGGACCCATTTAATTGTTTCAGTCACTTATTTTCTTTGGCAAGATGCAGCTTATGCAAACATCTTCAAGGCACATTATCTCTCATAGAGAAAAGAACACCTTTTGCGTGAGTGGTTAAGCTTCGATAAACGAAAACAATTTTAATCATTGTACCTACAGATTATGAGATTAAGAGGAAATCACAAATCTGCATAGGCCATTCTCATTTTAAAGTGATTGATGAGGGGTTTTTTTTGTGACATGGATGCTTTCTCTCACTGAAAATGTGGCTGAAAAGATTTTAGCCTCTAAATAAAAGGCTCACCTCGTCTTTGATATCCTAAGTTTATAGACTCACTGCTTTTGCTTTCAGTTAAAGAGCCTTACTCAAAATCAACAAATGGCTGTGTCCATGAATATGTTTAAAAGTGTTCTTTTTTGTATCACTGTGTCAATACGATACAAAGTTACCAAAAAAGGCAGCAGTTGACCAGCAGCTCTCGTGTGCTTGCAAGCTAAGAGTGCTGAATTTCTCTATGGACTAAAAAGAGAGTGGAAATACTTTTATTCACTTCACTAAAGGTAATAAAATCACTACATGCCTAATTCTACAATAGTTAAAGACATCTTTTTTGCTGTTAGATCAAGACTGAAAGCAACTCAAAATCTTGCTTCAAATTCCTTAGAGGACATTTCATTTGTTTGCCCATGGGGACACTGAAGCTACTTGTCTACTGTTGATATTATTGATAAGCTTTTGACATTGAGGTAATTTATTATTCTGTACAGCACTTGGGTCCACTGTGGTTGTTTTGGAGTCCTTCACAAATAGGATTGGATTGGAGTGGATTCCGTCTGTCTCCAGTGACTCATGACCCTGATGTGGAAAATAAAGAGGCAGACAATGTATGGATCGATTTCTGACACCAAAGTCACAAAAATAATCCATTTGCTCTTAGTGATAGTGGTAGCAGTGGATCAAAACATGTATGCTCCTTGAAACATGTATGCTCCTTTTTATTTGTCCTTTGGACATGGGTGCAAGTTTACAAATTTGAGTTTCCTGCTAAAAAAAAAGGACCATCACCATCATGTTTTCAGAGTGAAGCTCACACACTGTGGGGTGTGTTTCAGTTACTGTTTTTCCTACAGAAGGGTTGAAAACTGTAGTCTTGTATAACCACGTGTATTTCACATGTGTTCACTGCCGTAACAGTTTGTCTATAAGAAATACAGGCTATTTGCCAGCACTGTTACTATACAACACCATAGAGCACTTACAGACGTGAAATGAGAAACAAATAGCTCAGAATGATGGGTAACCAGCAGCAACATAACCTGCAGCTGCACTGGTGAACAGTATTTACCATGGTTCAGAGCTGATTGCAGTGATTACGTGTGTTCATCTGGTTTATGCAGGGCGAAAGGAGTCAGTGTAACAGATGCTGAGAAAAAATATTTGTATGAAATATCTTAAGAACTAATGGATTGCAATGCAATTTTGAACAACCATAGTCCATAGAGAATGATCCTAGGTACTTCAGACAGCTCCTAACTCATCTAGTGCCACCAGCTGTCAAATGTTTAATTAGACTTCATACTTAGAAATATAATATGGTCAGTTCTAATTTCCAGAGAGAGAGAGAGAGTCTTATACTTTTGTGATCCATGGACATTTAGCACCACAATGACACTGGCGTTTGTTTTTCAGTTTCTAATATCTTTGCTGCAAGTACTGCATGTGGTATGGACACTCCACCATTTCTTTTCTCGTCATGTCAAAATATGAAGGTACAATGTTATTACAAAGCTGTAAATTGCATTTGAAATAAGATGGTATTATAATATTATTACCTCCCTATTACAAAATGACTACTACACTATATATTTTTTCATCCATGCTTTGTTCAGTATTATTCATAGTTACATTGTTTGATGATTTCCAGTGTTAAAGCTGTAGTGTGTAACTATTAAGCCTATAAGCTCCACACGACACTCCCTGTGTTTCACAGTATAGCGCTGTTTTGTTTTTGTGTTTCCAGTGACATTCTAGCTTTGTATTTTTATGATGCATTTTATTAAGTGATGGAGCTAAGGCAGAAGCACAGCAGCTACTGTATATGGTGCTAGTGAGGCAAGATAGCTGCATTCAGTTGGATTATGGGTGAAAACACCAAGAAATGCCCATTAAAAGTTTCAGAAAAGGATTCTGCAGATTTCTAGATGTTCAGTAGGACATATAGTCACCTTATAACCACAGTCATGATTTTGGCTGCTCATGAACATAATCGTCAGATTTTGAAAATGTGTGCTCCACCAACAGAATGCAAAAAAAAATGCTCCCTAAAGCATAGCCTGACTAAATTCCTGTATGAGTCAATTCCTCCAAAACACAATTCCAATTTTTCTCTTTCTCTCACTCACTCACTCACTCACTCACTCACTCACTCACTCACTCACTCACTCCCTTTTGCTCTTTCTTTATTTGTGAGAGTGAGGAGTGGTTTCGGTAATTGCTCAGAAGGCCACAGGGGGCAAAAGTTGTTCCACAATGCATCGATGTGCATTCATTTCAGTATATTATGCAATTAATATTGAACCAAAATTTGACTTTTGCAAAATTAACATCAGAAAATTGAATCTCAATACCTGTCAGATAAGTCACAGGTGAATATTTTCCTAAAAATCATTAATAAATGACATAATATAAAAGACATCCATGAAAAACCATTAAGAAAACAAACAACACATTTTCAAAGGACAGTAAGTAAAATACTTATAGTCTTTGTCTGCTCTTATATTTCCCCAACAGTGAAACACCAGTCTCTGCAAGTAAGGCTTGTGAAACAGTCAGGTGTAGGTGAGGGACTCGCTTCACAGTGACCTGTGAGGTGAAAGGGAGGGGATTGTTCCCAAAAGATCCCTTTTGATGTCGTAACAGAAAGAAGCTTGTTCATAGGACTGGGGACTGAAGGAGCAACTGAGGAAGTGTTGTTTACCAGGAATCATGAACATACATACAGAAATGCAAGCAGAGTGTGTGTCAGACACTATACCAAACCTAGGATACACAATACAGTGAGTCACTATGAGCTTCACTGACAGTTTCCACACAAAGACAGAATGATCGTGATCATCAGTGCAGTTTAAACAATAGTGGATGTTGTATTATTTGTCCTGTATATTGGCAATTACGCGTCAGCCAAACAACAACAGCTTGGCACCAAACAGCATTTTCGTGAATGATAAACAGCCAATTAAAACTTAATAAAGCAATCACGATGCTCAGTTGTGTTATTAACTTTGCTCATGCTAACTAACCAACCAGGCTTAATGATACTCACCAGCAGCACCAAGCCTTCAGCTGGAATGGCAGCTATTCATGTTATCCCCCTCCCCGCCGTCGTAATTGTGCTGTCATTGCAGCAGCTGCAAATTAGCACTTCTCCTATTTTCATCCAGCCTCTCAGGAGTTAGCCACCAGTAAGACACTGTCATAAACCTCTGAACTTATGGAGGAATTTAAAGCTATCGGGCTGATATTTCAACAAGGGCCAGGGGTGAAGATGTGAACTTGTATCTTCACTTTCACTGCTCCGTTGTCTTCACAGCTGTTTTGTGTTTGTGCAGTGGACACAGGTATAAGATTGCAGTTTCCTCTCATCTACTCTCATTTTCTCAGTGAGTTATGTTTTGTTTTTTTCTATCTGTCTACAGAATATGATGTCAAAAAAAGCAATGACTTCCTGTGGTCTGCAATTTTGTGAAGCCTGGCAACTGGCAGAGAATTTGCTTTGTGTACCAATCAAACACACAAGATATGGAATGTATTAATTAGTTTGCCTTAGATGTTCTGGTAGAACTTTGGACTTTGTTTCCACTCCTTGTGAGGAAAAGCTTAATTGCCTGCTGGGTGTAGTTTACTTAAACCAAGATGGTGGTATTGATCATCTCAGTGAGAAATCAGAAGATTTTCCAGTGTAAATGTTTGTTTCACAACCTGATCAAAGATAATTTTAAAGATTTATTTCTCTGGAATTCTCACTCACTCATCTTCTACCTCTATATCCTCCACATGAGGGTCGTGGCGGGCGCTGGTGCCTAATCACAGCTGACATAGCGCGAAAGGCTGGACAGGTTGCCAGTCCATCACAGGGCCAAATATTGACAGACAACTCTCACATTCACAGTATGTGCAATTTAGGGTGTCCAAATCCGCATGTTTTTGGACTCTGGGAGGAAGCTCGGTAAGCACATGTAAAGAACAGGCGAACTCCATACAGAAAGCAACTCAATACAGAAAGGCCCTTGCTGCAAAGGCAGGAGTTGTAACCACTACACCACTCATGTGAAATTCTTCTTCTCTGAAATTCTGATTGAAATAATCTGTAAACTTTAATTGATGCAGTGCATTGTAACCTTTTTGAAATAAGGACTTTTTAAAACTAAAGTAGCTTTGGGTTATGTATTTTATATGTTTTAGCATAATCTAAAACCCTTTTGTCGAATGTGTTGACGTAGCATCATATTACAAACACAGGTGAAAAGGGAAATGCAACAACAATCCCTCATGCTGAATAACCCTCATGCGACCTCTCTGGTAGCAAAGGCTGTGTGATTCACCAAGACCATGAATGTTACTAGTTCAGGCAACACACATTATAATTACTGGACAGTGGGACACAAACACACTTGCTGCACACATATTACCTAGATTACCATGGCAACATAAAAGGAGATACAATCCGTGATAGCTTTTTTTTTGTTCCACCTGAACTCTGTTTTAGTCACCACTAGACTCTTAGGTAAATATCTTCATATTTAGTTGCGTTTGTGTGTGTGAGAGAGACACCTGACCACAAATCAACATGCACTGAACAACACTTATGGTCTGTCTCTCCAATTTGCCTTTTGTGTGCAAATCAGTGCACATTCTGTAAATATTTTAATGAATCTTTTTTTTTTTAAATGGAAAACAAAGCTTCAGTACACTTTGCACCATGTATCGTTACATAAAAGTCACTTGCAATAAAAAAATAGTGGATAAATAAAATAGTTATTGCCCGGTGTCACTGATTCAAAAATAGCAAAAACTGGCTTGATCAGTCAGTCCAACTATAATTTCTTTCCCGGCCTGCTCCCGTGTCACATTAACATGTTTAAGCAGTGAGAGTGAACCAAACCAGCAATTTTTTGGCAGTGAAATTCCTTAACTTTTAAGATAAATAGTACTTGAAAGGCTATAAAAAAAGATCTGCACTGTCAGGTTCAATTTGTCAGATTTGGCACCAGTATAAGCTGTACGGTGGCAGAATCCAATCCAATCCACTTTATTTATAGAGAACATTTAAAAAAGAACAAAAGAACAAAGTGCTGTACAGTAACATTAAAATACCACAAAACACAAGTAAAATAAATACTAAGTAAAAAGTAAAATTCAGAAAAAAACTAAAAACAGACAACAAAACAGTTCTGCAAGTAGCCATCAGCTCATGCTGTGGCAAAGGCCAAGGAGAAGAGGTGTGTCTTAAGACGCAGAACCTGATCCATAGGAAGCTGAGAAGTGCCTATATTTTTTGTGGTTTATCAGGGACTGAGCCTTTAACCCTGTCACTGTTTATATTTTTAAATAGAAATAAATACTTGGTTTCAGACAGCAGAAAAACTTGACCCCAGTGAATTTACACAAACAACTGACTCATTAGCAAGATTCTGAACTCCTCTGCACTGTATGGAAGTATACAAAGAACAATTGTACATTGTGCACCCGTTCTTAAAAAAAAATTACCAGACATCAGATACTGTGAAAGGACAGAGAAGCCAAAGTCTAATTGGGCTCATGCTGTGTCTGACTGCCAACCGGGACTGCCAACCGGGAAGTAGATACAAAGAGAAACAGAGTAAATTTTACAGAGGCTCTTCATCTGTCCTTACCTCACTCACCAGTCACTTTCCAGCCCTCTACTTATCCAGCTGTCCGCCCTCCCAGCCTCAAGGAGTCCCTGTTACCTGGCGACACTGGGATGGGAAGTATGTCAGGGACACGTGGCCATGGTTGAGGAGGTGCGGTGGAGACGCATCTGTATTCAGGAGGGGAAGCTTTCAGGCACCTCCTCAGAGACCTCTGAAGATTATTGTAGGCTCTGATTGTGTCATGGTAACGGTCCTGTGATATTGTAGTATTCCACTCCCCAACCCCCACTTTTCCAAGTCTGTTTTTTTAAACGTGAGCGTTCTTTCTAGATTGTATTGATTGTCCCTTATTTTAAACAGCCTCTCCATTCTTGGTGGTAATTGTGCTACTGAATATTTAACTTTCAAGGTGTTTAGTTGAAATAATGGAGTTGTCAAGCTCACATTTTGTATGGCTTTCTTCTTTAGTAAGGTAATGGAATTTGTGTCAGTCTTGTAAGTTTCACCACGTTAATGAAATGCAGCTGATAAAAGATGATTAGGAACTGGATCGAGCAAGATTGTTTGACTGGTGAGACAAGAGCTCACATATGCAGTACATGACTGTTGCACATGAGAAATGAAGAATGAAAATAACCTTAGTCGGGTAGTCTTGTATGGGTATCTGTGTGTGACCAAAAAATCTCATAAACCATAGGGAGTGAGGACATTCTGGGAAAGTGAGGACATTTTGGCTGGTCCTCACATTCCATCACCCCTTAAAAAGGCTTTTTGAGTGTTAAGACTCGGTTTTAGAGGTAGGGTTAGGATTGGGTTTGGCTTTGGGTTAGGCATTTAGTTGTGATGGTGAGGGTAAGGGGCTAGAGATTGCACTATGTCTGAGTGTCCTCACTACAAATGCTGTTTTTTATTTTTTGCATTTTAAGTTGTTCCAGCAGCAGGTGCTATTTTCATCTTCTTTTTCCCCCTCAAAGGGTTAGTCAGTGATTAAAGAACTTATATGTAGGATCAACACATTTTGTCAATGGTGTTACTGTGTCATTGCTAATTTTAGGTACCCACTGCAGCTGCCTGCCTAATCAACATCTTCTTTTGACTTTGTGAGAGAAAACAAAGCTTGTGATTGGCTTCCAGAGTCTGGAGTGTCTCCACAGTGCTTTTTGAGCCTCTCATGTAATGGGCAGTGGGGACTGATTATATTCTGATTTTTATATCCTTGCTCTGTTTTGCGACAGTCTTGGAGATTTTCAGCCACCAACCTTGAAATTACTACATCAATAAGCAAACGTGAATTTAGATATGAACATTTAAAAAAAAAAGATAAATAAAAAAGCGCTGTGATGAGAAAAAAAAAAACATTAACTTTTAAAGGTTAAGGTAAATGATATAGATGGAAATGAAAGAATCATTTTCAAAGTGGTTTTGTGAGTGTGGAGAGAGGTGTCACACTGGGGGAGTGAGAGACAATATAGGAAAGGCTTTTCAAATCAATGGTATCAGAAAATGGTGCAATTATGATGACTAAATAATGGATTTATGCAATAACTGTATTGTGTAGTACAAGTGGTAAAACATAATAATAAGTATTGAATTTTAGAAGTAAAAAGTGCCTTGGTTGTCAGAAGTTTTTATTTGTAATATGTAGTTCACTCACCACTGGCATTAGTACTGTGCCAGTGCCAGCAGTACTTTTAACTTTTAAGTGGTATCATGGTTAAATATGGACATACTGTCTAAACTTAAAGGAATATTTCAGTTTTTTTTTTAGGTGTAAGCATTTACCTGCTGGAAAGTGAATTTTGTAAAAGACAGAGGAAAATCTGCATTTCTATATCTCCCAGTGACACAGGAGATGCTGGTTTACTGCTGCCTCCTTTTCAAAGTTTGTGCCACTTACTGTAGGTTCATCCCAGCAAAAGATCTCAAACACTGAATTTACATCATGCTGATTTTCTCTATGGGCTTTGATGCAGTAGAGTGAGTGGTTTACAAACCTCAGTCTCCAACCAGAAAAGTCAGTCTAATAGCGGGAAAAGCTGCAAAAATATTTTTAAATATCATACAGAGATAAGCAGGTGCAGAATTTATGAGATGAGCCTTTTGTTAAATGGCTAAAATAGTTTTACCTTTAGTCCCCAATGGCAGGAAACACATCAGTTACAGCTTGTGTCTG
Organism: Brachirus orientalis; assembly: GCA_016785285.1. NCBI lineage: Eukaryota > Metazoa > Chordata > Actinopteri > Pleuronectiformes > Soleidae > Brachirus > Brachirus orientalis. The sequence goes on along the minus strand of JAFBJR010000940.1, from coordinate 7,062,473 downwards.
GCTCCAAGGTGAATCTGAACAGTGTTGCGGTGCGGTGTTCACAGGAAACACACACTATTATACAGGGTCCTGGAAGCAGGTCAGCTCAAACCTATTTTCACTTATTTTGTATAATTATAAAAAATACTCTTCATAAATAAGCACATTATACTGCAGTATGTTGAATCCAAAAAAACACAGTAATACATTTGAGTCATAATGTTGTTTCTACTGTATCCAGGTCTTTCATTGATGTCTGCTGCCTACTGCTTCTCCTAATCCATAATGTAGACAACCAAAGAAGGTGATGAAGAGGGTAGCATTGTCATGCAGTATTACACAGACTTGTATGAATGACTGATCACTTTATTTAAATGACAAATTAACAGTTCGGATAGCAGTCAAGCATCAAGAGCTGCAAGCCATTAATGAACATCCGTAAAAAACGTGTGTCAATTTGCATGTTTTTAGAGAGGTTCCTTTGTGTGTAAGAATTAATAACAATGGCAACCTTGGGACCACTTGGGACCAGTATTGTCACCCCGAATATTACCCCTATGGGGCCCACATACTTTTGGACAGTATATTCAGTTTCTCCCAATATTACATACTGGCCCTTTAACCAGCACTGATTTCAGGTAATATTATAGGGTCAGTATCCTAACAGACAGCCCCCACACTCTGGAGGTGTCATTACAACCACCTCAAGGTACTTTATGCATCAGGCAAGGACAGACTGTCTGTCTTACAACGTTTAGGAATGATGCCCTGGTGTTAGCCAAAGTTGTCCTTTATCACTATGCTCATTAAAAATGCCACTGAATGTACCATTATCAAAGGTCAGAATTTCTATCTTTGAAAGGTGGTGTTTTCTACCAAACTCTGACAGAATAAAAACCCCTACAGCCAACAATGATTGCACAGTTAAAGGTCAAAATTACAAAGTTAAATGTGAAGCCAGTTCTGATTAAACCCGACAAGTGTCATATAAAGATCTGCTTGTTCTGGAGAGAGGGGTGATGGTTGGTCCATGGGATTATTAGTGATGAAGCCTGAATCCTATGCAGAGAACAGAGGCCAGCAGTTGGCTTTAATCTGGGTGGAAATTAATATTCTTAGACAGCTATGACCGTTGAGAGGCTTATCAAGACTGCACGGTTGCCCTCCTTCTCCACCAGCAGCCCACCTGAAGTCCTTGAACTGAAGGAACAATGTAAAGGGCCTCTCCTGCCATGTAACTAGTAATCCTGTATTAGTCAAATAATTAGTCTGTCTCTGTGACAAAGACAAGTGATGATAGTGTAGTGCAGCAAAGTGGCACACACAGCTCTAAATGATCATCAGCTGCTCGCAGAGCTGCTGAGTGGAATCTCCACTAATGGTCACTGATTTCACTCCGATGTTTTGCGCACACTGACTGATTGGATAGCACTGCACCGCTCAAGGATTACAGGTAATAAACACAAGGAAATAAATTCCCTTTATTGATGATTACATAAATGCTGATTGAGGCTTCACAAAAAATACCAAATGTACTCTTGAATTTTAAGCTGCAATAGTGGATAATCTCATAAATCAGTTAAATCAGTTATGTATTATTTATGGAAAAAGTGGCTTGTGATCATGAACCAACACAGAATTGTTAGCACATGGTGCAGTTCAGTTTCCTTTGGCTCTGGAGCATCTTCAAGCTTGTTGTTTTGGTTTTGCTCTCAGTACTTTAATTGCCAGCAGCAGTATGCAGCAGTATACAGCTGCTTTGCTCGACACCATGACCTTATCCTTAACCCTAACAGCAGCAAGTGTAAGCTACTGGCTATTAGCAACCATCTAACTTTTAATTAGTTAAAGCAAAACAATGCAGCTTTTGTTTTGCCTTACAATAACAGCTTGAAAATCAAATTTGACTGGTCAGTTACTGACTTGTAATAGGGAGAATGTCGCCTCCATCATTCCTACTCTTCCTACATAAACTTCTGTTGCTGCACTAGGTAACTTTGGTGAGTGGGTAGCAGGACTTGGTATAACAATGTCTTGATACATATAGTATTGATTCCTGAATGATACCTTTTTTTGCATCCATCCATCAACCACTCTGTGCTCCACATGAGGGTGGTGGATCACTGGAGACAATCCCAGCTGACACAGGGCGAAAGGCGAGGTATACCCCGGACAGATTACTAGTTCATTGCAGAGTCAGCAAACAAAAATGAACATCCATTCACTCTTACACTCAGATGTGTTCAATTAACCTCTGTATGTTTTTGGACTGTGAGAGGAAACCAAAGTACCTGATGAAGACCCACGCACACACAAGGAGAACATTTCAAACTCCACACAGAAAGGCCCTTGTTCCGACCGGGTCGTAAACCCTGGGTCTTTTGCTGCAATTTCATTAAATGAGTTTTAACAGATAATTACAATACACATTACAGTATCATATTTAATTTTAACTGGCTCGTTCGTCCTTACACTCAAAAGCTGAGCAACTTTCTGCTCCAAGTTTTTTATTCTGTGACTTTTAGATCTTTTCGTTTTTTTGACATATTTTGATTCACTTCAACAATCACCAGCCTTTCAAAAAGCAAAACAGACCATACACACATATGTTAAGCCCTGTCTTCCTCTTCTCCTGTGGGAATTGAACTCCAACTCTGGTCTGAGACAGACAGTCATGAGCACAGTTCTTCAGTCAGCTTATTAGCTCTCTGATGCCAATGATGAGATTAACTCCTAAGGATTAGAAATCTGACCCTGAATGACCCAACATTTTGGGTAATACAGAGAAAGTTCGGTACCCAGTCAATACCACAAAAGAGTTCAGTTTCCAGCCCTAGCAGATGTTGGAAACAATGCAGCAACTGTGCAATTAAACAATTAATTAATCATTAATTTAAAAATTGCCACAGCCTTAATAAATCTGAATGTGCACATTAATTTGAGATAGAATTTATGGTCTGGACTTTTTTCTTTTGCCACAATAAAATATTACATTTTTTTCAATAGATTTATGACATTGGCTGTTTTTATATTTATTCAACAGTGCATTATTTTTCACAGCTACTCTGGGACATAGTATATTTTGAGTGGAACTGTATGACTGTCCTCCAGTTATCCACTACTTAGTGACATGTGTGAGCTCTTGGTTTAGAAGTTTTATGCCTCCATAAAGTTTCTGTACGTATACATGGGTGGATACAAGTGTTTCAAGTCTGCAGGTTACTGTTTCCATCTAGTGGACAAAAGTGCACAGTACACCCTCAGCGACAGTAATAAGTGGAGGATTAAATTCTCTTAAACTGTCACTCTTAATAATAATCTCCTATCTCACTGTCTTAACACTTATCTTTTATTATTTTTTTGCTGATGTAGGATTAAGATACAGTACCTCATGAAAGGAACCCACTTGTCATAGTAAAGTGAATGTAGTGCTCGTGTTCTTTGTGAGACTTAGGATTAAATATTTTTTACACTATACTGACTGAGCCATAGCCAGACTAATCAGAACAGTTTTACAATTCATAGCGATAAAAGCAATTATAAAGTTGATTCCTTGATTTAAAACAAAGACATTATTTGGCTTCTTTTTCCCTTGATAGTGTAAAGTAGTTGGTCATTAAAATGTTACAATATAATTACCTTATCTCAAGTAAAATGAACCATTTATGAGAAAAACACGATGGTGGCTCAGTGGTAGAGTAAGTGGTCTTTTAATTGGAAGGTTGTGGGCTTGATTCTTGGCCCCACTAGTCTACATGCTGATGTGCCCATGGGCAAGACACTCAACCCCACAGTGCTTGTATGGGTGATTGACAAAAACTGTGGTGTAATGCTGCTTTAACTGATCAAGTTATCAAAATTGGGAAAGAATTTCTGCATTCAGAAGCACTTAGACTTATAATGACAATTCATGTGGAAACATTGCTGACACTTTTTACTTGGAAAAATAGTTTAAAGCCACGTTTTAAGCAGTTTTATTTCAATGTGGCAACTTCAAAATAGACATCCATCTAAGTTAAAAGGATAAAGAGCCATAAACCACACACACAATTTACATTATGGGGACTTGATTTTGTCCCCATAAGGAAGACAAGTCTCCATAATGTGACTTTGTAAACAGAATTAGTTCCCCGCAACATAAGGAATACCAGGCACACACACACACACACACGCACCCCCACACACACACATCCTCCTAACACGCTCCTCACTTGTGTGTCAGGTGAAATGACTCTCTTCTTCTCCTCTGTGACTCCCTGCCATGCTCTTGACCTCTGGCTGTGTAGGAATCCCAGCCACTTTGCTGTGACAGTCCAAACGGATTGACTCGACCGAACGACATTGTCCGTCCCCTCTGGACATCTGTACGCTCACTCAGCGAGGACAATCAATCTAGTTTTTTAAGTGCATGCCATGCCCTTGGCCGCCATGAGAGGGTGCTGACATACTCTTGAATACCTCACAACAAACGATTGTTTGCTCTTCTGTGCTCCTCTGTTTCTCTGAGGGTGCCCTTTTCCGTCTTTTGTCACACCCCTCTTATGTTAAACATTCCCTTTATCTTGTCTCTCTGTGTGTGGATGTTTGCATACTGTATATGTGTGTCTGCACGTGCCTGTTCCGCTCTCTGTTGTGGAACAAATTACACAGCGGCTGGGGAGCCAAATGACTAATCAGTGGTACACAGATTAAAATCCAATTGCTGCAATTTGAAGCCACACAGGAGTAGTATGGCAAATTATCTACTACAGCGTCTGCGCCGCTGTCTGCACCAGACGTACCTGTTAAATGTTGATCTTTTAATTAGTGTGGCCCACAGGACAGAATATCTTGCTGTCAGTCCTCAAGAGTTACAAGTTAATGCGTAACTTATAAATACAAACAAATGTCCATTACATACAAAGTATTGTCAAATGAGTTCACACAATGCTGATGAAGCATTGTCCACAGGTCTTTCCCTGTGTTTCTCAGTACAACAGTGTTTAAACACCACGTGACATTTCTGCACTGTACACAGGAAGTGATTTTTTTATGTCAAGGCCTTAAGAGGCAACGGCAACATTGTGCTAGTAAAGTGAGATGACTGAAAAAACATAAGTGCCCACAAAAAAGTTGAAAAAGTTGAAAGTGAATAGAGAAAAATGCAGTTGTTCAGCAGTTTGACAGGATAAACACTTCTTTCCCTGCCCACCCTCGTGCTGCTGCTGTATACACACAAACGCTCCCTCAGTCCGGTCCGTGAATGCATCTTGACGGTCAGTGATGCTGAAGGTCTGTCAATCATCTCAAGACCCTGTGATTGGCAGGAAATTAAGAGGGAACATGTGTCTGTTTCTGGATAGTTTTGTGCACAACAGGCATTTGTAGGCCGGAGCTAAGTGCTGTGGACTGGGTCACCACTTAATTTGGGTTTCATTGGTGATTCTGAAATGTGGACGTACAAAAGTTTTCATTTACATCTTCTGAAAGGAAGACAATCGTGCCAACACAAACATCTGCTACTGGTGATGGAGCCACTGCTGATAGCGGCACCAGCTATGATCCTGCACTAAATGATACTCTTCTGCCTGCGCTTGCCGGTGTCTGGTGATTATGTGACTGTGGGACTAAGCAGGCTTGTTAAATTATTCTGTGACTGTGGCACTGATGAACCCAAGCAGGTGATTTTGAACAAATAACCCGTGAAACTGTTTGGACAGGAAAAAAGGGCTCTTTCAGCAGCAGATGGTGCAAAGATATGAGATTGTTATGGATGTTGTGCATGGAGAGCTCTGTGTGTGTTTTGGTGAGTGCAACAGCCATCTGAATTGTGTGTCTGCCTTGGACCTGGAGGCTGACAGGGAGGACTTAATAGATATAGTGCAAGTCAGGCTTCTACTAGAGCTAACAAGGACTAAACTGGTTGAATCTGAGTACATCAGACTGACAGTTCCATCTGAACAAGCTCAGAGAAAGTAAGCCTCCTCTAGATAATGGAAAGTGAACATTGTGCATCACGTTGACCACATTCAGTGGTGCCTGTTAGCAATGTGCAGTGTGTTACTGCAATAAAAATACATACCATGGCACTGGGCACATCAACATTTTTGCAAAAAGACTTTATTTAGGTTTCTTAATGTGAGAACACGTGTTTTGTTACTCTACTAACGTTGCACCTGCAGTGGCATAGATGGCGCACACTGATGCTCATACAGTGCATCAGTGTGTTGGTTGACTGTGTGCTTGATTTCATACTCAACTGTAACTTTGTGCGTGTTCTATGAAAGGATGTTGATTAAAAAAAGCTGTTAAATTTTATTTCAAATCTGATTTCTGATGAAGATGCAGCATACAAATATATTGCTTCTGATCATGGAGACCAAATAAGGTCAACAACAACAACAAAACCCCCAAAGTTATGTACTGCAGCTTTAAATTGCAGCTCCTCTGAAATGAAATCAGCACATGAAAGACAATAAATATGGTGAACAAAGTTAGAGCAAACCGCAGTCGGTGGTTAATTAGTTCATATTCACCAGGAGGAACGTTAGGAAGATGAAGTGTTGTGCTTACGATTGGACTGGGAGCATGGGATGCTGTCTGCAGTCATTCATTCGCCGACACTGTATCATCCCCTGCCCACAATAACCACTTATCAAGCACAGGGCTAAAGTGGCTGATGCCAGGTCTTATACCAGCTCAGACCTAGAAATGGATTTCAAGTGCTGTATGTGTATGTTTTTTCAGCTGCAGCCCATCAGACAATTCATTTCTCCTCACACAAAAACCCGTTCAGTGGGAGAATGAATGATAAGATAACAAACACTGTCAGCCCTGATGGTGAACCCGACAGTTGCCTCTCCTTCTCATTATTTTAGCTTCTATATGCACCCAAACAGGGCTGAGACACGACATGAACGTTAGCCTGGATCACTCTCAATGGCAAAGAAATAATCTCATTTTGTCTGGGACTGTAAAAATCCTGTTTGCATGGTTGTGGTGTGCGTCTTTGTACCCACGTGTCTTATGGCAAGCAGGAGACACGTGTGCTGGCTGCCACTGAAACCATGACAACTGGAACACGTCTTCACTGGGAAAGAATGGAAACGCGCCACGTTTAGCTTTTTCACAAATGTGGAACATTTCAGATTTGGATCACTCAGACAAAGGATGGCATTAATGTATTGTTTTTATTATTTTAATTAGCTTTGCAGAAAAGTGTGGGAAAAGCTGCGAATGTCTTAGTAAAAACAACTTTAGTTTAGTAAAAACAATGTTTTAGTAAAAACAACTTTATTAACCAGCAGTAGTTTGACAAAACACACCTGCTCTGTGCTGCGTGCGTATCCTTATTTAGTAGAAGAACCAAGTTCACATGGGAGCTTTAACTGCCCCTGTGGACACTGAGCAACTCCAGTGGAGCAGCTCCTCACACAGATGCTTTGTTTGGGGTTTCTGTGTGAAAGCTGCTGTGGGAGGAGAGAATGCACTGGGTGATTTTTTTTTTTCCAGGCAGTCAACACCTCTGCTTAATCTTCATAAGCCCACTTCTCCAAAGTTTGGACTTCTGTAATGCAGTCTAAGGAGTTTTCTAGTACTGACTTCATGTTTGAGTCATTCATTGGCTCATCAAAGCTGTTACAAGAAAACCCTCAGAAACACAGAGCACACCATATTGTATACAATCCCCTGAGCTGCTTCCTAAGCAATATTTCAACATTTTTGGAAAATGTAGAGTATTTTTAGTGTTTTATTTTTGCCAAGAGGCACATAAAAAGATTGATACTCAATTAAACAGTTTGAGTGTTTTATAAAAATAATTCAAAGAAGACTCTTTGGCTTCTTAAATGTAAATATTTGCTGCTTTCTTTGCTTCATACAACAAAGTAATCATTAAAACTGAATATTGTTGGTTTGTGGACAAAACAAGATTTGAAACATCATTTCGAGGTTTGGGAAATACCAGTCAATGTTTTCTGACACTTCATGGCTTAAATAATTTTTAGTTGTAGCCCTTCAACTGTGCAACCCTCAGTGGATAAAGCGGTAGAAAATGAATGAGTGAGAGTGAGCCCTTCAACTGTGGTGAGCAGAGGAGTATCTCAGAATGAGTGTGTCAAACCTGGAGGTAGGTGGACAGGTTCTACTGATCAGCAAACACAAATATGTGACGCTGCAGTGGACAAAGAGTCTCTGACACTGGCCAGTCGAAGACGGAAAACACGTTGCCTGCTCTGATAAGTCGATTCCTGCAGAAGAATGCAGGTGTTAAGGTCACAATTTTGTTTTTCAGCACAATGAAACCAAGAACATCATCTTCTTTGTGTCAGCAGAGCATGTTAATGGTGGTGTAAAGGTGTGGAATCATTTTATTTTGGCCAACCAATCTGTCATGGTTTGTAGGGGTGGATTTTTTTTTAAATCCATACATTATGATTTTTATAAATTATTTAAAAAAATTTTCTTACTATGCTACTTTAAAGGCTCAGGATTTTATTTAATTTTCTTACAGCACTAACTCAGTGAGTAAGCAAAGCTATAAACAAAATACTTTTTCTTTTTCTTGGCCTGATGTGTATTTTTTTTTTAAGATTAGCAGGAGCAGCTAAATGTTCCATTTAACTTTAAAAAAAACAAACATTTTATGTCTCATCCAATTTCGATAAATGTTAGACTGACTGACATTCAAGATGCATTGATTTTGGAAATGTGACTCAGAGGATTTTTTTTTTGTCTTGAAAAATGTATGATTCAATTACAGTTAAAGGAGGAAAAGAAAATCATAATTAAAATCATAATTATTAATACTCTTAAATGGCAATGCTTGTAGAATGGCAATAAATAAGAATCGCCTTACAAATCAGCACCCAAGTATCATGATATAGTCGAATCATGACCAAGGCTTTTCTTCACAGTTCAAATATCACAGTCTGAATATTGTGTCTGATCATGTCCTCAGTTTCTATCTAATAGCTCCTTCCAGGGTGATAATGCTCCATGTCACTGTCTCACACTGGTTCTATGATCATAAAAATGAGATCAGTAAACATCAGTGGCCTCGTCAGTCGTCAGATATGAATCTAGTATCCAAAACCAATCCTGTCTCAAACAATATCAGCTTACATGTACGCAACTAAACTGCATTCTGGGATTCAGTTTCATGAGGAATGTGTTTTCTTCCAGATTTAATTTCTTTTTGACATAATAGTTGAATAATGATGTACTTTACACATGTTTATGACAAAAGATTCTCACCTGGAGGTGGAGGAGGATGGTGAGCAAGCAGCACACCATGGTTTGAAACAAGGTCACGCCAGGTGTTTGTTGTTCCTAAACCATGGACTGCATATAAAAATGGACTTTGTCTTCTGTTTGCAAAATGAACGCCTGTGGTGAAGTCTTGAGATTCTCAATTTGGCCAGCGCTAGTTTTTGAAAGTGGAAATTCATAAATCTAGATATCATGTGCAACCAGGCTGTCATGGTCTACAGCTCCTCTCCTGCAATCACTTTTCCCTGTTCTCTGCCGTCCACTCCCACCACATCTGTAGGATCACACTCGCCTGGATCCATAGCTGCAGCTCATGCTCAATCATGCCAATCCACTATTTAAGCCACTGCCTCAGCTCTTTGCCCGATTGTTCTTTGCTGCTTCATGCAAGACTCATCAGCATTTCCTCCTGTTTTTTCCCTCCTGTTGCTGACTTTGCCTGTTCTTGACCTTCTCTCTTAAGCTCTTGTAAACCTGACTGCTTGGTCTTATTGCTGTTGAATTCTGCACTGGCTGCACCTCTGATCTGATTCTCTGCCTGTTGCTGATACACAGGCACATATTGGACAATACTAGCTGTTAGTCACACTGTATCCACATGTGTGCTATGCTCTGTCTATTTTCATCTAAGAAGACCTGAAACTAGTGATATAAGCCATTAGTTTTTGCCAAAATTATAAATCAAGTGAGGTTCATTTCCCACAGATCTTAATTCAAATGGATTTCTTCTTGCAGCCAGTGGAGTTGCCTCCTTGACTAACTGTCTCTTTTGTCCTACTTCTTGGACTTCACTTTTCAAATAGCCTAAACTGAACTAGAGGTCTGGTGCCTGAACCTAACCACCTTCATTTATCATTGCTCTTGTTTGATATACATTTCTGTAGATGTAAATAAGTAATGTAATTTTTGTTTTCAAAATATGCTCCTTTTGAAATATAATTTAGAATGTAGTTAAGTGGGAACATGAGTTTTAGGTTGGGGGGGGGGGGTCTGGCAGGTGATAGTGATACAAATATGTAAATATGAGCAAAATCTTAACGGTGTCACAAAACACTAAGGCTGTTTTGAGAGAAAGGAGACAAACCTTCCAATATTCATATGGTGTTCCTAATAAAGTGGTCAGCGAGTGCATGAAATGATTTCACGGTGGCATGATTATAAGCTTTTATTTTGTCGTATTGCCACAGGGCATGTCACTGTCAATAAATCATTAAATCACTGTAGCTCAGGGGCTCAGTCAAAGCACTGTCCAGAAGCCATTATTCCAGATGGTGCATTAGAATGAATATCATTATGAATGATGTTCATCTCCCATAGGTCCTTTCTCTTCTCCCCCATCATTTTCATCCAGTCCTATTTTATGACTTATGTTTTTGCTTGTTTGTTTGTTTTAGATTAAAATGTAGGTTCTTCCTTGCAGCATATTACACAAACTCTCTTTCTATCCCCAAACATAAGAAGAAGATAGAAGACAGTTCCCCAGGCTGGAACACCCCCTCCCCTTTTCTTTTGACTATATTTCTAAATTTATCCATCCATTAGTGGGAGACTCAGGAAAAGACAGAGCTGCTTGAGCTTTTAACAAGGCTACTTCTTCATTTGAGTGCCATGCTCTACTGGGCTTCAAAACACACAGCCCTCTTTTGTGTCTTTATTACCCATGGTGCTTTAAGGGGAGATGATTTTGATGTTGCTAGTGTGTTTGAGAGAGAGACAGAGAAAGAGATGGACTGACAACAATAACATTTTAGGAAATCTTCAGCACCAGTATGATCTTTAGGACCAGTATGATGTCAGTTGTGATTCATATGAATCTTAGACTCCTGTTTTGAAGCCTCGAGATTTGTGATTTGCCCTCTGCCATGTTGATATTTTGCGGAAGTTCACAGACGTCACCTGCAACCAGGCAGATACCATCAGTCAATCACACTGGTGTACTCTCTTTTTACATTTTTTCCCTTTAAATGGAAACATAAATTATAAAATCAACATTGTGTGCTATTGAATAAGACCCAAAACTATTGGGCCCATTTTCTCCTCTGGACTTCTTTCTGCAACCAGTAGAGTGGCCTGGTGGTGGTTATTCAATACATATTTTACTTTATGGTTGGCTTCAGGAAGAACTGGTAAGTGGTGGAGTATTTTTTAATAATATAAGATCTATGCTTATAAATCATAAGAAGCAAAAACATTTTTGGGAAAGTAAGGACATTCTGTCATACCTTCAAAGGGCTGTTTATTTTTGTTAAGACCTGGTTTTAGGGTTAGAATTAGGTTTTGCTTCAGGGTTAAGCAATTAATTGTGACACAGGGGGTGAGGTTCTGGAGAATGCAATAGGTATTTGGATGTCCTCAGTAAAATAGCTGAACGAAAAGATGCGTGTGGAGTTGCGTCCCAGTTATCTACCACAGATAATTGATGCAGACAAGCTCGAGTGAAATCTCTGTGACAGCAGTAGGCAAGCCCGCACTTTCGCTGTTGATGGATGCCCATGTCAATCTTTTTTGAGCCCCTCCACCACCCTCCTTTCCAACTGACACTCAGTACACACATACACACACACACGCGCGCTAAGAGTCCTTTTCAGCCGGGCACAAAAGGAGCAGTCTCTCGGCACGCCGTCACCAGCTGAGCTGTAACAGAACAATGCTCAGAGGGCACAGAGCAGGGAGGACGGATGATGGAGATGTGGGTGAAGGGAAGGGAGGAGTAAGAAAAAGGCCGAAGGAGGAGGTGGAGGATGTAAACTACTAAGAAGGAGGAAAGACTTGAGGTGATATGAAGGAGGCAACAGGCGGGATGTGAGGAGGAGGAGGAGGACAAAAGGGATTGATGGAGAAACACATAAAAGTTGGTGAGCTGAGGAGCTGAGGCAGGTGGGAAGAGGAGGAGGTTGGCTCACTCAAGAGTGTGAAAGATGAAGGACTGACAAGGAGAGGGCGTTTTGTTAACGGTGCAGGGTTTCTCTTGCGATGCTGAGAGTCTGAGCAGAGCTGCTTAGCGTTCTTTCTCTCTTACGCTCAGTCCAACTTTAGAGCTGGCTCAGCAGAGAACACACAGAGTGGCGTGATTAATTTAGGACACAGTGAGCTGTTTGGGCCAATACACACGCACACACACACACACACACACACACACACACACACACACATGCATCCGAATAGAAGTAGTAGTTGTAGAGAAATGGCCTGTCACACTGGAATTTATCCCTATGCAGTATCCATTAGGTCTCAGCTGGTGTCAGCATGACGTAAAGCAAACTTCAGTTTAGGTTTTTCAAAGGTCACTGTCGTAACTCTTTTTTTTTTTTTTTTTTTTGTCCAAGTAAAATGAGAACAAACGGGGACAATCCAATAATCTGCAGAAAAGAATACAGTTTTTGAAGACTGCACCGCTCTGTCATTGAACATGAGGTAATTGGATCATATTGGACAAACATTTTGAGCTAATGATTGGTAAATGAGAGGAGCATCATCCTCTGGAGACCGTGAATGGTCTATAGTGTACAACAACAGAATTTTAATAAAAGTCCAATATTTGAACCTCAGGGTGGTGCTAAAGGAGAAAGACAATCACCAAAGTCTTTTGGACTGTTGTATCTGCAGCAAATCGCATATCACTTCATTGAATGGTTAAAGGTCCAGTGTGTAAACATTAGTGGCATCTAATGATGAGACTGCAGATTATAACAATAACAAATAGAGGACTCCTCCACTCACCCCTCCCTTTCCCCAAGTGAGTTAGGGAACTATGGTGGGCCTCATACACCAGAAAGGATGTTGTTCTTTGTTTGCAAATTAAGCTTCCACGTCAAAACATGCAACACACTCTGTAGCCGTGTCTCATTCCAGGGTCTGGATGCTCCTAAGTGTGGATTCATTGCCCGGATGTCGTCAAAATGCGGCACTGCGCCGTAGGCTGTCCCAATTGTCATGTGACAGAAATCTTTGCGTGCCAGCAGCAGAGCTTTTGAGACAGGTTCGGTGGAGCCTGGATAATAGTAAACCAAACAAAAATTCAAGCTAAATAATAAAAATTAAATCAATAAAAATAACAATACAAAATAATGATATGGTTAGGTATATTTCATTTAAGACTTGCTAAGTAAGTAATTTCAACACATTCTTGATATTATGTAGATATTATTACTTGTTATTATCAAAGAGAAGATTTAAATTTTAACCAGGTTTATTTGACCTGGTCAAACCTGTGTTACTTCTAATATTTCATATCCAAATGATCTGCCATGAATAATCAGTAATTATAGAGTTGACTGCATTGGTTATTTGACTTACATATATGATGCTGTTGTTAAAGTATTGTTTTAGATATAATGCTTTATTCTATCTGTTGTTCAAATTATAAATCTGTGAGGAGATAAGTTATATTAGTAAATCATATTCCAAGTTAGTAACATTTAAGGGAAATTGTTTGTCTTGTCCTTGTTTGTCTCTCAGCCTGTGATACATTTACTCCAGTATTACATGATTTAAAAAAAAAATATATATATATTGTCATAACTGGAGGGACCATCAAAACTAATAACTAATCACAAAACTGATAAACTGGTACATCAAAAACTAGAACTGACAAAAAAAATCATAAAATAATAATACTTGTAGTTCTATAACTATGTTAAAAAATAAAATATATTTATATATTATATTTATATTTATTTTACATCAAATATGTTTAAATTTATCAGACTTGTAGGATGTTTTGGCTGATTAGGGCTTAAATCAGCAGTCAGATTTCAAGGAGCAGAACTGTGATTCAGGACTTTGAACTTTGGAGGGTAGCGTTTAACCACTCGGTGTGCAGCCTGCCGGAATTTATTAGGAGAGGAAGAAAAGGAAAGCACAGCCCACTCCACCCTGCCTTGGCTGGACCATCTCATTTCACGTAATGCACGACTTGCTTCTCTTCCGTCGGCTGCGCACTCAGGAGGATCCAGACCCTGGAATGAGACACAGCTTGTTTTTGTCTGTTCAGGTTGCTGTTGAAACATGGCGCCACAACCTGGCAGATTCTGTAAAGCAAGGTCTTTACTTAAAGTTCATATCAAAGGCTTATTCTAAGGCCACGAAAATGAAAAGAATTTAAATATGAAGCAATTACTCACTCATATAAATGCATGTAGGGACAGTATATTCAACTTCGGTCAATAGACCTTCCCAAATGTTACACAATGGACTTTTAAGTTAAGGTATTTCACTGTGACAATAAGGGCTAGATAAAAAGAGGAATAACTGTAGTGGCATTTATTGGCAACATTGTAGGTTACTGTTGAAAATCCCTCACCTCTCATCCTTCCACTCCATGTGTTTTGGAGAACCTATGCTGCCTTCAGTTAGAATCGAAACTCAAAAGATGTTTACGTTTGTACATGGTAAAAAACATACTGGTCTGATGTGGCACTTTCCATAGAGCTGACCTCGCTCCTGATACAAATATAAAAGGTTAATTCTGGGGAAATGAAAAACATTCAGACAATCAGGTGATTGAGAACTTTTATGTATAATAAATATAATTGTTTCATTTTTTATTTCCTCTAAATTATAAAATTATTTTATTTAAACTGTGTACCAAACAACTAGTGGAAAAAAATAATGTCAGATAAAGCAATTCTGAAATTTAGTTTTGAAAATAATCATTATTTGTTGCTTGAGTGATTAGAAAGATCACCTTCTGTCAGATTCACTCAGTCGTGTACACGGACTATTCATTGTTCAAAGTTGAATATTTTATTCTCTAAGTCAGAAACAATCTCGTAATTTCCCTCTCCTCCAGTCTTTTGCTGACTCTAATATTTTATGTCATTGTCTTTTATTGTAGAAGGAGTTAATTGCCGTCATGAGAATTCCAGAGTTGCTTTGTATTCATGAATTGTCACTCGTATAAACCCCAAGCCACCAATAAACACAGGACGGTTTCAATCTTCTCATATAACCAAGTCAGAAAGTGAGTAAATGTATTTCCCAAAATATTGAACTATCCCGTTAAAGTTGACATCTTTTCACCTCCTATTGATTAATCTATTTCTCTGTGAGTGTGTCCTTATTATCTCCTTCCTTATGGCGTCAGTGAAGACAGATTGGAGCTGATTGGACAAACCTAAAGGGACATATAAATTAGGCATCACTCAACACAGCACTGGTGCAGGTAACAGCGCTGAGTCCAGCTTTTGCTGTCTGTTGTTTTTTTGTTTTCTTCAGTACAGACAACCTGTCGCACCACACCATTAGATATTTTTCTAACAGAAACTTTTATTGACCATTCCACAGTGACAAAGCTCACATGCATTAACACCTCAGTCAGCAGTGAAGGAGTGCCGGAAGTGAGACAATCACCCACTGATATTTCTGGGGAAAAAAAGAGCACCAACACCGGTGGAGTGGCATGTGTGGCAGTGGTGGTGGTGGTGGTGGTAATGGGTGGGCACTGTGGTGAGAATTGGACCGCTCCTCTGGCATGGGTAGCATTCATATTTTCATTGCCACAAGAGCCTGCTGTGCAGTGCGGAGCTGGCTGGCAAGCTCAGGGAAAAAGACCCATCTGTTGTATGAGATTATTTCAAACCAGAAACAGCACCGGACGTCACCTGTTTGGAGACACGCAGTGAAGGTGGGATTATTGAGTGGAAGGTAGTATATGTGTGTGTGCACACGTGGGGGTGAATTTAGTGTTCCATCAACCTGTCTCATCACAGTTTTATTCATGTGCATGTGTTCAATATACAGCCAAACATACAGAATCACATCTGTCAGCTTTTAAATGTATTCATAGTCGGCCTAAAGAGACTCAGGAAAAGACGCAGCCTCCGTTTTAAGTTGTAAACATCCATATACTCTTATTCGTTTGAGTTTCTTTTATTTTCTTAAGCAAGTACAATATCTTAAAGAATATATTCCTAACAGCAACAACTCAATTCCCTTTGAAGATCACAAAGTTTACTTTAATGTATGCAGGAAAGAAGCACAAATTCAACAAAATATAACTAGCAGCTGCTTGCAGAATTTAAAGTTGCAGTGCATAATTTTAAAAATGTCCATTACAAGACTCTCTCTGTGTTACCCAGTGTAACAGTGTTTTGAATCTTGTGTTGCCCAGTGGCATTCCCATGGTGCACACAGGAAGTGTTTAGTTTTACATCAAGACTGAAGAAAGCAAGGCAGACAAGGCACAACATAGCACTAGTAAAGCAAATGGCCTACGAAGGTTGGAGTATGACTGAAAATTGCTAATAATGACCAGCAATTTGATGGGAATGACAGGTTGTGCACCTGACCTTTTAAAAAAGGCAGCAAACAACATTTGCATCCATAGCAGTTTATTATTGATTGTCATAAAGATGCAGTTGATGTAAAGGCGCATTTGCATGCGTGTTTTTGTTTTTCACAGCAGGGGTGCTTACGATGGCACATCATTTTCTCCTAAGGAAGTTATCAACACCACTTTGGAGAAAAGGGGGGGGGGGGTAGTGAAAGCAAGGCTCATCTGAAGCCAGTATAATGTAGTATGTGTAGATGGTGCCATGGTCACACTGTGCAATCAGTTTTACAAATTTTATGCCAATGTGTTGTCCATTGCAATTACTTAATATTAACTTTCAACTATTATTATTATTATTAATATTAACTATCCAACTTTGAAAAACCCAACTTGAGTACATTAATAAAGAAAATGCATTTCAGTGCCAAGTCTAAACTCTCATTTAATGTGGGTTTTATCCTCTTCAGTCAATGACTGCCTGAAGTCTTTGAGCCCCATATATGAGAATGCTATTATATAAATCATATACTGACCTTCAGTGCAGCATCCTTTCGTGCTTGTAGTTGGGTCTCTCTTCCTTTTGCTTGGCCTTTATCAGTTAGACTGTTGCTATGTGGCACAAAGTTCAATCAATCTACCATTACCTTAATTATCCTGCAGAATAACTGAAAAACTTTTGGTGCCTTTGACGGAAAATGAACACAGATCGATCCTGTAAACCTCAGCATTCATCTTGCATCTTCTGTCAAAAGTGAGCCTCTCAGTAAATATAGAAAACACTGAAGGTATTGGTGCCTGAACCATAACACAACCAGCACCATGCTCAACAGATGAGGTGGTAGCTTTGCATCAGACAGCTGCCCCATTTTACTCCAATTACTCTTTCTATAATGGTTTAACGGTCGTAGTCGATAGAACTTTGTGCAATAACTCCTTTCGTGTTCTTTCTTTCTGAGGTCAAACATGGCTCTCCATCTTTTGGAGAATCTTCATGAATACTTTTCTTGATTGTTGACTGTGAAACGTGTCTGTCAATCCTACATTATTTCACGTCATAAGTTAAAAGAAGTAAGTCAGACCTTCATTCAAGGTTAGACTGCAGCACCACCTGCTTCCTAATGGCTGCAGAGCACAATTCCTGCCTGCAGGTGATGAATGAGTGTCATGTCAGGTGGGAAGGAGAATGGGAGGAGGAGGAGGAGCATGAAATTTGGCTCTGGAGATGTTGCCCACAGGATACTTATAGGCACAGACCTCAGGATGCTCTAACCCCTTCACTCTGCCATCTGTGACTCAGAGTGTGTGTGTGTATGCATATAGGGAATATTGTATTTGCAGTTTTAGCAAGAGCATTTTATTCATGTATACTCCACTTGTTGTAAGTGTGTGTACATACACATACAGCATATAGCATGTAAAAACAACCTCATGCACATATTAATCATTACATGTGCACGTGTTTCTGTATATATATGTATGTATGTATGTATGTATGTATATATGTATGTGTGTGTATATACTGTATATGTATATGCGTATACACACACACACATATATATATATGTGGCCCTCTATTACCTCTTGCACTCCACTAAGCAGAACAGATGGGAGGACAGGAGAGATGGTACCCACATCCGCTTCTCCACCTCCTCCAAACTCCAGCCATAGCAGTCCAACCTGTCACGACCCTGCCAGAATGACCATGACTCATCCAAAACAAAAAAACACACACACACACACACTCCATAAATGTATCATTCCAAACCCATATACACACACACACAATTCATTTCAAATTTCCTCGCAAAGCTTTAAATTCAATTGCGAACACACACACACACACACACACACTCTCACATTGAGTCATTGGGCCATCTGACTGTCCAGTGTGACACCAGTGGGACAGATTGTGATGAGGCAATCAAACTGCTGTTGGTGGTTAATGACCTCACATCTGTCTTACTAAGTTATAAAGTTAATTTAAGGACTCTGCTGATGAAATGCTGTTGTGATCTACAGTGAGTCGCATAGCAGCTCAATGGCAAGAGTAAATGAGAGAGGGTGGCATTTTAAAGATATTGTCACCTTTTTGATTTTTTTTTTTTTCTTTGTAGTTAACTAACACTCTCGAATCAATCGTTTTAAAGACTTAATCATTTGGGGACCTGCCTGAGAGCATGGGAGTGGGAGCGTAAGCAGTAAATAATAAGACACACTTTATTTCTTGCTGAGATGTTGTTTTGTCCCCGAATTCAGTTGTGATAGAACCACAGAAATGACTGTCAGTGTCAGGACATGCTTAGTGACAGTGGGAGACACCTGATGACATCTTTAAAGCTCTGGTGCATGACTTTAAATTCAAACCATTGTCAAATTAGTTCACACAACACTGATTTAAGCCGATCAGCTCCACATGACTCTCTCCGTGTTTCTCAGTTAAAGTAGCGTTCTCGTGATCTTGTGTTGCCCGAACATGTTCTGCACACAGGAAGTGATTTGTTTTAAGTCAAGACAGAGAGAGGACACAGCAACATTGTTCTAGTAAAGCGAGACTGCTGCAAACAGGTTGGAGTATGACTGAAAATGCAAGGAAATACCCACTAACACGATAAATGCTTCTTATCTCCACCTGCCCCTGCACTGCTGGTGTATACACACTAACGCTCAGTCAGGTCTGGTTTTTCGTAAAGGGGCCCATTTCAAATGAAAGACACAGCATACAAATAATGTTACACCATTTCTGATCACAAACACCAAACAGACAAAATAATATCAACAAAATTCACTGAAAGTTACACACTGCAGCTTTAATATGCGTTTGCAGACATATGATTGACAAATGCTACATGGAGTACTGTCAAGCTTTTTTTTACTATCGAAGTTTTTTTCATAGTGAGGTCAGTCTGGTCTTGTTAGCAGTGAAAACAAATTGTAGAATTTTGTAGATGGCACCTTGTTGCTGCAGGAGACTGAAGTTCAAGACCTTGAATTTCAAATGGACACCACTGTAAAACTGAATCGTTTGAACTGTGTGCCGAGGTGAAATGATGGGACCGTCATTGACATGATTGGTGTGATAAAGGGACTTAAAGTCGAAGATGATAGTTTTTCCTCTGTGTATTGACAGAAATAGAACTTGCTGCTCTCTCTCGGTACAGACGCTGCTGTAAAGAGAGAATATATAGTCATGTTCCCTGTGGATCTAAATTATACTAAAGAGTTAAACTAAAGCATATTCTGTGACTTTACGGGTAGACTAGTTATAACATTTGGCAACATTTGGCAACACATTTCAGCAGCCCTTGCAAGTGCTAAAGCACCATCTTCCAACCTCACCCCACAAGAAAGGAAGGCCCTGGCGTCTCTGCAGAAGGACCAGGACATCACCATTCTGCCAGCAGACAAAGGGAGGTGCACAGTTGTTCTCAACACAACGGATTACCACACCAAGATGGTCAGTCTCCTGAGTGACTCTGTCACTTATGAGCCTTTAAAACGGGACCCCACCAGCAGATACAAGAAGAGGGTCATTGACTGTTTATCACAACTGGAGAAAGACAAGGTCATCAATGTACCGCTTTACCGCCGACTGTACCCTGGGGAATCAATTCCATGCATCTATGGACTCCCCAAGATCCACAAGGAAGGAGCCCC